>VDFB02333895.1:0-20361 GCA_007258455.2 Sequoia sempervirens | reverse complement strand
ACTAGTAATATTTAAATAAGAATCATCACCCAAGTACACCTTACCTCCATCAAATTCTTCATATTCAGAAAACCAATTGATCTCTATTAAAGGTCATATAGAAAGATGCACCTGAGTCAATTAACTATGCATTATACTTGTACGAGTTGCCAAAGCTACAATGAGTGCATCACCATCTTCCGTCTTGAACTTAGAATCAAAATAAAATCTCTTCTTTTTATTCTTTTCTTCTTTGTAGTCCTTATGAATATGTCCAGGTTTTCTGCGGTTCCAACAAATAACTTTGAAATTTTCAGGAGATTTGGATCTCCCCTTGTACTTGGATTTATCATGCTTCTCATTATTCTCGCATTTTTCCTTAGGTCTTCCATGAACATTTAAGGCCTCCTTGGCATTGATGGATACTTTCCTCCTCATCTCTTCAAAAAAAAAAGAACCCACCACTTCTTCGATCTTCAATATAACAAAAGTACTCCCAATAGCCATAACAAGAGAATCCCATGAATTAGGCAAAGAACAAAGCAAGATCTAACATTTCTCCTCCTTATCCATTTTGACACCAATTAATGCCATTTGAGCCACCAACATATTGAATGCTTCCAGGTGGTTTGTAATTTTTCCACCCTCTTCCATTTTCAAGGAATACAATTTCTTCCTCAAGAAAATATTGTTCACTAAATATTTGGCTTGATACATCTCACCAAGTTTATTCCATAGTTTTTGTGCAGAGGCCTCTTCATGGACATTGATTAAAACAAAGTCTACCAAGCACAATCTGATTAAACCTTTGGCTTTACAGTTCATAACATCATATTGGACATCTAAAGTAGGATTTGTACGCCTTGAAACATTTTCATCAACAACATCCCATAGATCCCAATCTATCAATAGATCCTCCATTTTTAGCTTCTACATTTCAAAATTATTTTCAAAAGAATTATCCACCTCTATTCTCCTTGATGAACTTGCCATTTGAAAATTCCTGCAACAAGATCTCAAAGTTTCTTCTACACAAGCTCCCACTCAAATCTGGATTAGTTCAAAAAACCAATCAACCCACAGCTGAAACCAAAGGTGATCAAACTCTGATACCACTTGTAAGGAAACTAAGGTAGCAGAACAACTTCCTACACTAATCTTGAGAGGAGGATAATGCAAAACTTTATAGATATTTACAATATTTACATAAACTTAAATAGAAATAAATATAAATATCATACATACCACAACACAATGATTTACATGGGGAAAACCCTTTTGGGAGAAAAACCCCACTCCTAAAGTCACCCAATATATTATTCAGAAATCATAAAGATTACAATATACTTGCAAAGCAAGATTCTCATAGGAGTATCACCAACCAAAGATCTAGAGGCAACATGACCACTATCAGACTCTCAAAATACATCACAATACCCAACCATAATACAACACCCTCATAAAATAGGGTTTCCTTCTAGGGAAAATCAAGCCAACAAAATATTGAATGTCAGATTTGAGACCTAATGATGAATGTTTCAGATTTACAATAATAAAATATACATAAGATTTGGCTTTTAAGGGCATTGCACCCGAGCCTCCGTCAGGGGACGTGATCCCCAGACCCCCCATCGAGGGGATGATCCCCCTAGATCCCTCATAGGTGGGTACCTCCCCGCACCCCCACGCTTACCTATCAACAGTACCTTATGTAATTGCAAGATTGAGACACATTTTCCCAACATATATATCTAAAGAGTGCTCACTCGAGAGTAATTCTCTAGTTATATTGGCAGGCATGGATTCATAGGAAGGGCGTACCTATTATTAAACTATTTATTTATGTTTTTTGATTGATGGTGTGAGATTGGTGTATGGTTGCAAATTGGTGACTATATATTGGACAACCACAACACATGAAAACAAGAACAAACTAAAATCAAAGGACTAACATGAGCTATGTATTTACATATTGTAGACATCCAAATTTGACCACTTACATATGGTCAAATTCGTCTCCTTAATCATCCCTTTGCTCATTTAAATCTTCCTCTTTGCCGGTATTAATTAAATCATTCATTTAATTAATATTTTGGTATCTTACATAAGGTTTCCCAAAGTATTTAATTTAACAAATACTTTTCCCCTCTTTCCTCTCTAAATTAAATAAATGCATCACTTTATTTAATTTAGTCATATTATCTTTTGGAATTTTAAATTTATTTTTAAATTCCTTATTTTCTCTCTCATTGTCACATCCTCCAACTTTTGCAAGTTGGCCTCTAATCCCTCTTAGCAATCTAACCCTCTTTCTTAGTCATAATTAATTTATGATTAAGATGTGCACACTCTTAATCATCATTAGGGTCACATCCTCCATCATTTCCCACTTGCCTCTAACATGTCATTAATTAGTCTAATCAAGTACTTGCACAACCTTAATCACCTAATTAGGTCATCTCTAATCCCCATATCATTTATGGAATGTGTCCTTAGTCAACTTCATTAAAAACTTTCTCTTTTTGAACAAGGCAATCCATTCTCCATGTGAATTTTTAATTCACATTTAATCCCCCAATGCATTTAAAAGAATTTTAAATTCCTTCTCTCATCCCCATGAGAATATTTGAGGAATTTTTTAATTCCTCACATGTCCTTTCACCCACATGGGGACAAGAACTTCCTTTATGATGAGATCTTGTCCCAATCCCAAGGTACTATGTACCCTCTCCATGTCATGTACTATCCTTCCACCTCATGTACACATCACCTTTTTTAAGCCACTTCATTTGCCACATGTCAAGATGTGAGGGCTTGTGAGTTTTCAACTCACCTTAGCCCTACATCTTGATCTTGGTGGCTCAATCTTGACCGTCCATTTCCCTAGAGAATTCCAAAATCTCTATAAATACCCCCTCTTTTCTTTCATTTTGGGGGAGATCATTGATAGTAGCCAAACTCTTGCAAAAAAAATTCTCAAACCATACTTAGCCATTTTTGCATTTGCATCCACTTTCACTCATTTTCCATCCTCATTCCACCTTATAGCTTGCATCTCTTGCCATCCAAGGAGCATACAACACCAAAGATCGAAGGGCCAACCAAAGGATCGATTCAAGACAAGGTAAAAAGTTCCATTTTATTTTGTATTGAATCCAACTGGGCTAATCTTGAGGTGTAGAGTGTTTTTAGTGTTATTTACTTTCTCTTGTTTGTTGTTCGTATTCTAGCACTTAAATTCGCCCTATCACACATACAACAAAGATCATGGAACTTATAATAAAACATGATTATTAATTCATAATAGAGCTAAATATATCCATGCATAACAAGAGAAAGAACGCCATAAAGCTTATGGTTTTTTCAAAATACTATCATATTCATCTAACTCAATATTACATTCGTGCTAACAAATGTGGCAAAAAAAAATCCTATGATTGAGAAATCCTCTTGGATGTATGTATACATACCATCATGGAGATATTTTATTTCAAATATCATTTATGATACTAAACTCCCTTGATTCCATGAGTTTGTACTTGACCTAAACAAACTGAACTTGCATCAATGGTTGTCCTGTAACTTTTTGGCATTTGAAGACCATAACCAAACAAAAATATTTGAAAAAGATCTAAATCATGATTTAACACTAGCCAGGTGCCAAACCCTAATCATTGCACTATAACTTCATTAAAACTTCAAATCGATGGAGGACATTTGCATTTTTTTCTAGTAGTTGGACGAGTCACTATTAATATGGGTTGATGGAGTAGATGGAGAAGAACACTATCAAGCCATTGTAACCTTTATTAGACCTTTAAATGATCATGCATTAAAATTATTGAGCCCCTGACAAAGGCAAAGTAGAACCATCAGATAATTGAGGCATCAAATTCTTGTTGAAACATGTACCTATTGAACCAAGGTTGTGGGCATGTCCACCTCCGATATCCTAACAAAGCATCATACCAATGGACCTCACACCTCCATCAAACAACCTGCTAATGGGATGAGAGGATGCAAAACTTCAAAACTCTATAGACAGAGAAATTTGAAAGTGGATAAAGGGAAAATGTTAGGGAATCAGGCGTTCAAGGAAAGAATGATCGAGATGACAAGTCTGATGGGGATGGAGGGATGAATAAATCCAAAAGTACAAAATTCCAATAGAAAATTTTTTTAGGAATCAGGGAAGGAAGGGATGGTAGGAATACAAGAGAAACCTTGAAAGTTTGAAATGCCAACAAACTCAATACTTAAGAAAAATTATGTTTCGGGCTTCGAGGAACAAGGATGCTTAAAAGAGGTATGTGTGTAAAGGAAATCTTGATAACTCAAAAGGTCAACAATTTTGATACTTAGCCATTTTCACAAAGCCTCTAGGTGAGATTTCAAGAGTGATAAGAAAGACATGCAAAGATGAATACCCTTGAAACTCCAACAATTTGAAAAACTCCAACACTTAGTCAAATTTTGATTTTTTCAAAATGGATATTTAACTAAAACATGAAAAAAGAGATTGATACAATATTCAAAAACATAATTTTAAGTAAAATAACCCATTTACAATTTTTTTAAATCCGTTATTAACAATAGATTAAAAATACCAAGATACTCAAAAAGAAAGAGACTTAAAGAAAAAACATCACATATTTGAATCCCAACTCAAAAAGAAGAGATAAATATAAAGCCTTTGTGTTGTCTACACCCTCCCTGAAATTTTCTTAAATAGCTACAAAGGCATGGGCAATGGTCAAAAGTCCAGGCTGGTGAATTGTGAGGTAACAAGTTTTCTCACATACAAAAGAAAGATAGGAAAATGGGAAGTTTTGATAAATGCGCAGCTTATCTTCATCTTCATCTTCATCGACCAACTACACAAAAAAGTATGGGATGGTAATATGTGTTGGGCATATATTTCTTCGCAATCACACATTTGAAGGCGGTGGTGGAATCAAGCTGTTGAAAATGGGAGGAAAGTGTGCAGCCGTTCATTGCTATGTCGACATGAAACCAATTTTTTTCTCCACTGAAAAGAAATAACATGGAACCAAATTTTTATTCTCCACTTATGAACATACAACCTAGCCTCTTCCACGCGTGATGTCACATATCATTGATTTTATATGTTGTGTAATGTTTTTTTTTCACGTATGAATTGGTTCTTTTTTTTTATGAATAGGCAACTAACTATATTAATTCAAATATAAAGATACATATTCACAAAAAAAATGATGGGTGGTAGAAAGGCACACCCCAAGAGTCATATGGACAATGCCCAAAAAATCAAAAGATCACGTGGGCTAAGCCAAGAAGTCCAAAATTACAAAGATAAAAAGGCCATTAAGTGGCCAGAGCAGTGTCAGCAGAGCCAGGAGGGTCTTTGTCATCCAAATTTTTCCCCCATACATCAGCAAGGTCTGGAATGACGTCAAGAGGATGACCCCAACTATCATCAGCATATTTTTCTCTTTATCTTCTTCCTCGTGTCGGGGCGAGATTACAAGCGCCAGACGCAGGAATTTTTTACCAGTGACTAGCCAACCAAAACCAGAAGCAAGAGGATCATTAGAGGGCCACCCAGAACCACCACTGCCACTCCCCGAAGCACAACCAGAAGGCCACCCCTGGCTAGCCCGCGGCAGAGGAGAATGGTTTTGCCGAGGAGTGCGAGAATCCTGCTGAGGTACGGGTTGTGAACGGGGACACGCAAAGCCACTCCGATGTCGGCCCCTAGAGGGCGACCGGCCACGGGAAGAGGTGGGCGAAGCGAGGACCCAAGCAACAGTACAACGGGCATTACCCCAATGGTCCAGGAGAACCTGGAGGTGAGCAACCTCAAGTGCAACTATGTTAGCTTGCACTTGAACCTGTAAAAGCACATTAGAGAAAATCATAGCTTTAGCATATAAAGATACATGAATATCCATTTGAGTATGTGAAAAAATGCAAGCATTTCTATCTTTCCAAATATTGAACATAATTTCCACCTTGAAAGTGTGCCAAAGCTGGGTGAATTTTGCAAGAAATCTGGGAGAATCTCCTAGGAACACCATATGCCAGGAGAAAGGTTCTGGCCGAAAGGGCCGAAAAAAGTCATGAATCCAAGTCCAAAGTTGTTGTGCTCTAGGACAAAACCAAAAAATATGCTTAAAATTCTCAGCTTTCCCACAAAAAGGGAAACGAGGGTCCCAGACCCCCAGGTGGACCAGCCGAGAGCCCACAGGCAAGCCCTAGAAAAGAATACACCAAGAAAAATGGGCAAGCTTCGGCTCAACACTTGCAGACCAAGTGGAAGCAAATCTTTTATGCCAAACATGAGCGGGAGATTGAAGAAGCCACCTCTAGTTCAAACTCTAAATCATAGGAAAATGTGGTGAGAGCCACCTATAACCAAGTCAATGCTTGTAATTCCTGAAAGGGGTGTCTGGATACCACTTCCAGTCTTTCCACCAAAGTTTGGTCCCACGAATTCCAACCTTATGAAGCATTTTAGCAAGAATGGAATTCACCAAACCATCATAAGTAGCACGGTCTTGGTTATGAAGCCTATACTGGGCATGAAAAACTTCCCATGACATAATACTCATGGTGGGTCTAGAAAATATCTATTGCAGGGTATGGATACCCTTTTTGTGAAATCTGAGTGCCTTAAGCCCGGGCGACTTAGCCAACGGCTGACCATTGCTAGCAAAAAGAGGCAACCACCAAATATTGTGTTGGTTGAGAGAAAGCCCATCTCGAAAATCAGAGCCAACCCAACAGAGCCAAGGTTTGATAGCTTCCCATGCCCGCCAGATTTTTTTGGCCACAAAAGTCCCAACAATCTAAACTGGTTCATCCATGACCAAAAGGGTTTGAAAACCAATCCCCTTCTAGGTAGGTCTATGAATAGGGAAACCGAATTAAATACTATGTCTGAGAAGAATTTTCCAGGCCTCGTCTCTAGTAAGGGCACAAATAATCCATTTAACACACAAAGCAGTTGCTTGCCATTGGGTAGACAACAACCCGAGACCTCCCGAGTCTCTGGGAAGGCAGCAGAATTCCCAAGCCACACGATGAAACCCTCTATGAGATTCAGAGGAGGCCCAGAGAAAGTCATGAAGTAGTTTCTCAAGCTTTCCATAGGCAGTTTTGGAGGGGGCCCAACAAGAAGAATAATAAACATGAGTGGCTGCCAGGATTTTGGAACACACCTGGAATTTCCCTGCTAAAGAGAGGAGATTGGTAACCCAATAAGCAAGCTTTTATTTAACTCTGGAGAGCACAGCTTGCCAAAGCTCATCCAGAGATGCCTAAAAAGCAAAGGGAATGCCCAGAAACCAAAAAACTTCGCCAGGCCCAATCCACTTCCATTGATACTATTACAGCCACAGTGGAGAGGGCAAGATAGACTGTCGGTAACACAAAGTTTTATGCTGCTAGATGGCAGAGCCGAAAGCAAGATAGAAGGTATTAAGACACTCAAGAGCCGCCACAATGGAATATTCGTCCTCCAAAAGGGTGAGGAATGAGTCATCACCAAAATTGTCATTAATAAGCTGAGCCTGAGAGTTGGGCAAAGAAATGCCCTTGACCCGCCGTTGGGAAACTGCATTGGCCAAAAGGTAACCAAAACCCTCAGTTGCAAGCACATATAAAGAGGGGGCCAGCAGGCACCCTTTTCGAACGGAACGAAAGAGTCCAAAGGCAGAGGATTGATGACCATTGATGGTGATACAAGTTGAGGAATCCGCAAAGAGCATTCAAACAGATTGAATGAAATTGGGCCCAAAACCCAAGGCTTGCAGCATAGCAAGAATAAACGGCCATTCAATACGATCATATGCCTTGGCAAAGTCAATCTTAATGAACACGACTTTCTGGTTTGAGTGTCTGGCCCATTCCATGCCTTCCCAAATAGCGATAATATTATCCAAAATAAATTTGGATTTGATAAACCCAGTTTGTTCTGAGCACAGAATCTGAGGTAGAAGATGGCAGATTTTAAGAGCCAAAGCCTTGGTGATAATCTTGTAGGAGACATTAAGAAGCATGATAGGTCTCTAGTTGCAAATGTCTTCTGGGTCACCCAGTTTAGGTATGAATTTTATGTTACCTTTATTAATTAAGTTACCTAGGGAATTAGAATGAAAAGATTCTAAGTAAACTTGATGCAGATCATGCCTAATATAGTCCCACATGGCTTTGTAAAATTCACAAAGGAATCCATCAATTCCCAGGGCTTTGTCATCAGCCATGGAGTAGACAGCCTCTTTGAGATCATCAACTGATAATAGTTGATCACAAAAAAAATTATGAGCTGAAGAAAACTTATTTGGTACAACAGCAAGCCAATCCTGAAGGGCTTTTTGTTGCACAGGCGTGGCTTCCTATACAGTGAAGACTTGCTCATAATGATGCACAAAGGCCTGGAGAATGTCAGGAAGCTTAGAAAGCACCTAAACGCCATCTTTTTTTTTAATGCCCGGGGATGAGTGTCTAGCACGCAGAGCCAAAAAAAACTCTTTGGAGGCACAATCACCAACTTTTAGCCAATGCAGTCAGGCTTTGATTTGCACTCCTCTAGCAGCATCATTGTTAGCAATTTATTTCTTGTGCCTTAGCTCCACCACCCTGACTTGTAATGATGGAGAAAAGGGGCTAGCCGCCAAAGCCTCAAAAGCAACACGGAGGTCAGCAGTGGTAGCCTCATAAGACCGTCGGCAAAAAATAGCCAGTTGGTGCCCATAAATGCACAAAAATCTAGTCGTGCAGATGATAGCCTCATTCCACCAAGAAATCCAGCCTGTATGATGAGCTGGTCTACACTCCAAATTCCAAACTCTACGAATGAGGGCCAAGGTAGGCTTGTGGCAAAGTAAAGACGTGTTTAAAAAAAATTGAGTTTTACATGTACTAGGCTATTGAGTCTCCCATTCAATGCAAAATAAATGGGGAAGTGGTCTGACAAAGTCACATCCACTAACGGCTTAACCGAGAGAGAGGAGCTATCAAATGAGAAAAAATATTGCACCGAGATCATGGCACGATCAAGGTGCTTAAATATTCTTCCAGAACTGGCTCTATAATTGCACCAAGTGTGCCAGAGAGAATGAGAATGGCGGCAACCAATATTGGGATCAAAAGGGCCCAATTTATTGCACATGTAAAACCACGCCTCCCTTTCCCTAGATGTCCATTTGAATGGAAAAGTGTCATCTTTGTCAGATGCCATTTCTACCATATTGAAGTCCCCACAAAGTAACCAAGTAGTAATTGGTAAAGAATCAACAAGCCAATACCAGAGCAAAGAGCGTTCCACAGCATCATTAGAAGCATAGACAATAATAATCCCAAATGAATGATTATCAATGTTGAGAAGGATCCAAACGAGCTGATGAGTGGGATCAGACCCGTGGTTGACCACAGAAGAGTGCCACCGTGGGGCCAAAAGGGTGACAGCTCCACCACGCCCAACATCATGGGTAGTACAAAATATTTTACTAGTTGGCCAAATAGAACGACTAGTCGCAACAAGCAAAAAACCAAAAATTTTAACTTCTTGGAGACAAAGCACTTCAACACTAGAGTACTTGCACAAGGTATCCCTAACAAAATATTTTATGGAGAGGACTGTCAGACCTTGAACATTCCATGAAAGGAACTTCATGAGTGAAACTCCTCCATGTTTTTGAAACTTGATTCCTCTTCATTCAGAGAAGAGAAACGATTCTGTAAAAAAATTTCCAGAACTGATCCAATATGGATGGACGGAGAGGACATCCTCCATTTTTCATGAACATATTCCCCTTCTTCCCTAGAATGGGAAGGGCTGTGAGAACGCCCATGAGCTCCTATCACAAGAGAAGACACATTCGACTATGTTAACATGATAGCAGCCGGCTGAGGCATAGCCTTTGGCCTAGGCTGCTGTGAAACATAATCAGCTCCAATCAAAGCTTCTTTCCCCTTCACATAAGGGTTTGAAACATCTTTCACTGGCTCAGAGGTCACAGGACCCGACCCAGAACCAGTGGACTTATTCTTTCAATTCGTAATTGTAGTCTATTTCGCATCAAGTTTGGCAGCAGATGCAGCTACCGAACGAGGCTTTTCAGCATCTCGTGGCGGAGAAGGTGTACGAGGCACTGCTAAAGGGAAGTCCTTGATCTTGTGGTCCGTTGATTGACACCTATAGCACATGTTGGGAAAATTAAAATATGTGACCTTCTGGGTGTGGTGAAGAGCTCCAATTTGGATATCAATGGAGTCTTTTAAATCTTTGGAAAGGTCCACTTCCACACAAACCCTCTTTTGGGGTCAGGCCTGAAAGAACCTATCTAGCTCAATGCAAATAACCCTCCCTAGTGAGGAAGCTATACTATTCAAAAATGACACACAAGGCAAGGGTAGACCAGGGAATTCAATCCAGACTGGGACCTACAACTTGATGTCATCTGAGACAGCAAAGTCACGGGTCCATGCTTTAAAAACTAACAAAGAAGACCGGACATACCAGAGCCCATAACCTAAGATAGCCTGCACATGATTGACCTCCACAAAGCGGAACAAAAAGAAACCCTTGGCTAAATTTTGGACCATATCAAGTCGGACCCCATGAGGAACCCAAGCCTTGTTAACCCAATCTTTAAGCACACTTTCAGGGGGAGTTCTCCCAATAAAATACCCAACAAGGGTGTATTTCTCAAGCCATTGACAAGCAGTATCAAAATCTGGTAAAGGAAAAACCACATCAGCTGGTGAATCAGAGCACTTACCTCGTGAAAGACTTTCGGAACAAATTTCTAGGGATGTTTGTTCGGAGGAGGAGCCATTGATTATCATTGTCGAACCGCTAACACCAGTAAGAACTACTCGGTTAGAGCCGGTTGAAGGCATATTAAAACAAAAAAATTGCAGTAAATGCAGTCGTACACACAAGAAAAGAGGGGTTTCCTATGCAGTATGACGCAAAAGGGGCCAAGGGTGACTGCAGAAAACACAAAACCCTAGCAGAGCTCATACACCTTCCTTCATCGACACCACTTGAATTGGTTCTTTTGAATTTACACTCTGATTTTAAAACAATGATAAATAATAAATAAAACATGTTTTAGATTTTGAATTTAGAATAAAAAATATTTTTTATTATTGATTTATTTAAGATTATTAAGTAATAGTTGTTTTTAAATTGTAATGGGATGTTATTGTAACTGAATTAAGTGTTAAATATTTTGGTTTTTCTATAGTCTAATTAAAGTCATATGAAGATATATAATTTGTATAGTGTGATATAAATATATGCAAATTATGAGTAGAATAGGTGTGAGGATTTGGTTTAATTCAATTTATAGTTTTCTCATTGCTTTATTTTTCTATTTATCACTTTGAAATAGGAGAGTAAGTGCCTTGAAGCCAGCAATCTTTTGATTATTGCTTATATCTCAATTTGATATAAAAAATTAGTACCACTATATCTTAGCTCTAGGATTAGGGGACTTATTTGTAAGTTTGATTATCAAATGTTTTGTGATAAGTTATATTTCTAAATGTGTCATTGTGACTAGTGGTTAGACCTTGTCATATTATTGTTGGTAGATAAAAAAAATGATTTAAAACTCTATGTATTATTTGCATTCCCACAAAATCAATCTATGTGCACAATTTGATCTTTGCTCATGCATTCAATTTGTGCAATTGTATTCATCTAGAAATTGTTTACCCTACATTCTAGAATTTAAATATAATAAACAAGTAGTGTTAACAAACACCTTTGTGGAGTTTATTAGGTTAGGGCCTTCTCCTTTGGCCAAACCCCTAAGGTTTGATTTAATAATTTTGAAATAAGTATCAAAGACATGACAAAAATCATGCAATATGTGTAGCCATGTATTTAACTATTATTGTTATGTTGATGTAATGATCTGAAGATAATGCAACTTTTGTAACATAGCTAATGTCCAATATTTAGATTAATCCTATAACACTCTCATTTTTAGAATTAGGCAAGAAAAAATATAAACAATTAATCTTACATCTAAATCCCACTCTATTGGCTAGACCTTTTAGTCCCTAACGTTAACCAATGGCACTCCCTCTATATGGAGCCTAGTTATCATGAAATTTAAAATTAATTTGAAATGAACAAAATCTTATTAACTTACAAAAATCCCTACACTAAAATGAGGTGATATATAATTGTAAAGATGTGTGACCAAACTTTTTCTAGATAAACGGTGTGCAATGTAAGTCACCATGATGTAGTGCAACATCAAATATCTCCTTTATATACAAGATATAATTTCCCATGTAATATACAATTTCTTAATAATATCTTGAACATGGAATTTATAGTGCTAAGTATTTAAAACTATGACCAACATTAAAATCCCACTACAACCCATTGAACATTTCTAATACTATTCAACATTGTCATGCTTATTTGTTATTTTTCTACAAAGTATTTCATTATTTTCCTTTTGGTT
This sequence comes from Sequoia sempervirens, assembly GCA_007258455.2. Lineage (NCBI taxonomy): Eukaryota > Viridiplantae > Streptophyta > Pinopsida > Cupressales > Cupressaceae > Sequoia > Sequoia sempervirens. The sequence continues at coordinate 7,912 of VDFB02333895.1, read as the reverse complement.
AAACATTTTTTTCTATGATATTTTACTGCAAACAACCTAGGTTCGCCTAACAAGTAGTAAAGAATGTTCCAATAGTTGGAGATATCTCTATTGGATTGGTGATGTTCCTCTATGTTTGAGAGGGGCATCTCCCTCATATGATAGGGTTTTAGGTATTTGGGATATTCTTTTTACCATAAAATAGGAAAGGAAAAGGTAACTAAAAACATAACAAGAAAAATAATTGAAGATTATGCAAGGTAAAGGAACCAATACCAAGATCCAATTCTCGAGAAAGAACATTCAAATATGAAACATACAACTAGGGTTTTAAAGAAGAATTATCATCTAACATACAAAGATACTTTTACAAGGATTTCCATGTCTCACTGATTAGGAAAATGTCTATAATTTCATCTTAGTTGTATAAAGGAAAACATTTGGGTTTCACACGTGATAGAGAATATTCAAATAAAAATTACAAAATAAACACACAATTAATCTACAACCTAAAGAAATCACATACTAACTCTAGAACTAGCCCTATTATTCTTTGTTCATCCAAAATAAAGAGGCATGTGACTCTTTACTTCTATACACTATGTGAGAGTCCCCTATTTTTAGCAAAGAAGAACTCCTTTACATTGAAAATATATGTATATATAACCATTCCTCTGATAAATAACTATTTACTACTTCTAGTTTATAAATTAATGATATTTTAAAGGCCATTAATATAACTTTAAGTTATAAACAAGAACTCTTTTATGAATGCATATTAAAGTGATTTAAGTTGAGTATGAAAAACTAATATATGAAAATATTAAAATTATTCAACTCCAATGATTTGGAGATTACACTTCTCAAATCAATCATATCACCAAAAAATTGGTCGTGAGTAGTATAAGGTTTTGGAGAATATGTTTGTGTGTTTATAGATGAAGATTGTCTTGTTATATTCCCACATAAGAACATGCTTCCTATTAGATCCCCGATTTTTTCTCTAGCTAACACGTGTCTCTTACTTGGAGAACTAAATGATCTTTGTTGTTGCAAAGTACCACCCTTGAAGGAGCCAATGAGATAGGAACAATATTATTTCCATAAAGCATGGCTCTCTATTGAGGGTTTATAGATTGTGGCGTAGATTTTAGGCCACTAGACGTCTGAGGAACTAGATAGGTGGATGATATTGGTGAGACCTAAAATGGTGATCTATAAATATTTGAACCATATGTCCCTACATTCACATTTGAACTATGTGTTATCTTGAATCCAATTTCCCAAGGAACAACATAACTATTTTAATTAAAATGTCCTTGATTTCCAAAATAGTTTTGATATTGTGGACCTAAATAAGGTCATTACTATTGTGAGGTCTAATAGCCTTGTTGAGAGAAAATTGGTGATGTATTAGGCATGCTTCCTTGGGAGTAATATGGCTACTGCTAAAACATTCTTCCATTAGGGTAAACTTGTTATTGTTGAAAAAACATTAGAAGCATACAAACCCCCTCGTATATTTTTTTGCAACATTAAGCATGATATTGGATTCCCATTGCTAGCAGTAACACTTGAGGTGGAGTCACTAGGCCCTGAGGTGACATGTGTCACGACCTCTATTTTTCAACAAGTAATTTTCAATAATACTATTGTAATGATCTATTGACCAAACTTTGACCATGTGCATAACAGGAATGGAGGCGACTTGTGATGAAAGGAATCTGTATGCACCGAAACCTAGTCGGCATTATAATTGCAATTTTTTTTGCATAAATAAATTATGTTGATAAATTGCTTTATAGTTTTTGTTTAAAGTAAATTGTTAACTAGACATTAATATGTTATAATTGGAATATATATAAAAAAAAAGTAGATTTAATTATTTGACTTAATTATATTTATTTATTATTTAGATAAATGTACGTGAGGCAAGATAAATTGATAAAATTGTGTTGAATATAGATAAAGGGAATTAATAGTTTATTATGAATATACAATAATATTGGAAGTAGATTGTATATATATATATATCCAATATTAGTTCTGTAAGTAAATTAAAAGAAAATAATAATAATAATAAACTAAATAATAAAATAAATAAGTAAAGAAAATCACTTGTTACTGCATGCAAACAATTAGCACAGTGTAAAAAGTAAATACTATTTACTTTTTATTTAATAGAAGAAATCGCATGAGTGAAAAAGAAAAGGGTGGTGAAACTTAAATGTGCATCATCATATGGAAACCGGTAGAGAGGAAGTAATAGGCAACGAGAGAAATCTTTGAGGAATGCTGGCAACCGTTTTGGAAAATGGTTGGAGTCCAATTGAAATAGAACCGATGAGGAAGGTGGCAAAAACACACTACGGAAAAAAAAAAAAAAAAAACGGCTTTCAATAATTTTCTTTGGTTCTCTGCAAAAAGTATAACTGAAATTGGGGTTCTGAGAAGTAGTTTTATTGGGGAAAGCTCAGCAAAACAGGGACAGTGGGAAGGAATGGTGGGGGAAAGAGGAGCAACGATATAAAGAAGGAACTTTTGCCGTGAAGATTGTTTTGGGGGGAGAGGTTCTTGATTCTGGAAATTGTTTGCTCTGACTCTAGAAAGATTTTGGGTGTTTTGGAAAGTTGAAATCAGGGCTCGCGGTGCTGGGAATTTTGAATAAATTTGCAAGGAAAATGATCTCTGCATCTATTTCCAGCCCAGCTAATCGATTTGATCAGGTTCCTTTGTTTTGTTTTTCACCTCTGTTACGCTTGCTTGAAATATTTGATTAGAAAGATTTTTAAATGAACTCCTTAAAACACCTCTGCAAAATATGGTATACATTATTTGCTCTGTGTAAGTTGTGAAGACTCTTTGTGATTGAAATTCATTGGTTTAAACCCAACTCTAAGTAAGTGAAAGTTATTTTCTGTGTTTGTCCACAATTTGAATATGTTCTTGTTAGATAAGCACTAATCATTCCTATAAATTAGTTGCAGTGCATCTAGTGTAGAACATTCAATATGATTAATCAAGGGGACTGTTTTACCACAATTTTACAAAATTCTGACATCCCTTTCCTTATACCGTTGCTGTTCACTCCTTGTAAGGAAATTGTTAAACCATTACTGACGTTTGTAGCCTACTCAAAATAAGAATTGCTATTATAAAATTCTATCACCATTAAACACATGACTAATCATCACTGAATCGAAGACGATACCTCTCTCTCTCATTTTATTTAAAAATCATGTTCTTTCTATCATGGTGGTATCAGGCACTCGCGTGCGTGTGTGCGTAATCTTATTTTTTTTATAGGACACGCTTACTAACCGAATTATATTTCAATGGATAGAGTCTCTCTATCGGTCACTCTCATTTAATTTGGATCGGCTCCTTTCATGGTTATGGGCATAGTGAACCGTGGTAACTCATTTAAGTCACTGAAATGACAATTAAAGTGGGTTCGATTTTTGGCTTCCCTTGTTCTTGTCTTGCGTCGCTGTGTTAAAATGATGGATAAGCGATGATTGTGAAGAGTTCGGTATACCTTAAATTCTAATTCTTGTAATCGATGCGTCTGTAGGTAAAAGGAATGATTTATTTGGTGCACCATTTCTTACCTTTGGAGTTAACTCTTTATTGCATGTCGTATATTAGCAGTGGAAAACCTTTGTGATCTGCCGATACCTGAATAGGTGTTTATCCTTTCTCTTATTCTGCCGACATTGTCATTCTGAAGAATTGTTGAATCCATCCTAACACCTTCTATAGTATCCTTTATATTAATCTCTGGCAACCTGTCACAACTGCAACACTCGAACATAGAAGGCTGTAGAGGTTTAAAATACTTTTATGATTCCTTTGGCAACTCATCACATCTGCAAAGCTTGAAAATAGAATGTTGTAGAAGTTTAAATAACCTCCTTGATTCCATTTTCAACCTGTCATAACTGAAGCACTTGATCATAATAGAAAACTTATAAGGAACAATTAAGATCATAACAGTGTTAATCTTCCATATCGTTGGTATAACCCACTACGAGTCTGATACCATACATTTAGCCCGCGGGAGTATCACCAGATCGTTGTTCCGTGATTTGCTAAATGGAATTTATTTATATATAAGTTTATACATAGATTTATGTGAAATTTTCAATTAAACTTGTATAAAGGAATATAAAGGAAAGTACATGGCTACAGGTGCCTCGACCCTACATAGAGAACACTATTTTGTTGCAATGTAACATATGTTGACATAGTTATATGGTTATACATGTACATTTGAATAGAGATACTTATATATAGGTGTATTATGGAAATAGAATGGTTATAAAATCTGACTAGAGTGATGGATTCCTTCTTTTAATTGAGGTATTGCTGAATGTATGCCTATGTGTATCTATGAATGGGTAAGTCTTCTTGTTCTAAAATGTAAATATATATGTAACCTGAAAGATTTTAATCCAATTATGAACAAATTTGTAAGTTGTAGTTAAATCATTAAAATTAGAAATAAATTGTTGGATTCATTGTGACCAAGTAGAAAGAGCTACATTTGTGTGTTTAATAGTTCCTAGTGAGTGGATTGTTTTTGAGCTTCTTTGGATAGATAATGCTATATACATAAATTACTTTTACCCCACTTGGAATGTGCAATTGCTCTTGGAAATACTTTGTTAGTATGTGAGTTTCTTTGGTGTTTCCTGCATAGGAGTTAAAAGAAAGGATAAATAAATGTAGAATCATAACTTAAGTTAGGAACTAGGAATACTCTCATTTAGTTAATCACGAGTTTCTTTATATATATATGTATACATATAAATTCTTTAGATTATTGGCTCATTCTAGTAATGTTTTTCTTATTGGTAAAACCTCTATGAATAATTGATTCTCAAAGTAAACATTCTTGTGCATGGATGTGTGTGCATTCTAGCAAGCCTAGGTTTACCTTCATGAAGATGTATGTGAATGGCTTATGCTTTTTCAATATATTTGCGTGACAATTGAAAGATTGTTGGAGGTAGCATTGTCTTATTGTAAATACTTGAAAGAGACTCTTGATAGTGTTGGCTTTACTGTAATCTCATGTGCGAGGATGAAGCATTGGTGAAACTTGATAAGTATCTTGTAATCACATGAAGGAAAATGGGTTATTTATAAGTTAAGATCTCTGACCCTATGAATTGTGGAAGTGTAGAGAGATAACTATTATGTAGAGGAAATTTGCATTCCTCTGTAGTTGTTACTTAATTACTTGAAAATGTATATTAAGGAAGTTGTAAATGGTCGTCGTCAATGAGACATTAAGATCACTATCTGAGAGGTAACGTGCAACCTTTGAGAATTTGTAGCCTATAAGGCTCTTCCAGTGAGGCATTTCATTAAGCCAGTAAGGCACTTTTACGAGTGGTTTTTCACCCCTACAAGGGTTTTCCACTCATGAATTTATTGTGTTATGGTTTCTTTGTGGATGCACTTATGATTATGCTATTCCTTTAATTAATATTATAGTAGATGAACCTGCATGTATGCCTAAGATGATAACTTATGTGTAAGCCTACATGGCTAAATTTTGATGAAGGCATGACTTTTTTTTTTAAACGTACATTGAATTATTGAAGTGTGTTTTGTTTCCATTTGATTATAATGATGAAAGAAGATTTGTGAACTTAAGGAAATAATGAGCATAAGTGTTTTATTTCATGACGTTACACATGTCACTAGTTAAATCACCACTCAAAATATTAATTAATTGTTGTTCATGATTAGACACATTTTTTATGTTTTAATTAGTTGTAGAAGTGACAAATCCAATCGATCATCCCTTTTGCTACTATCTTCAACCACATCTGTAGGGTACAAGAAAACCCAATTGATTAGTTAAGATATTTTGAGTACTAATATCTAGGTAAGTGCACAAAGATGGTTCCCAAAAAGGGGGCTTAAGTGGTCACTTTTTTCTAAAATTAGGAAATACTGACCTTGGATGTGAAATTGAGGATAGTTACACTCAAATTTTGAGATGGAACAAAAACAAGGAACGAAGTGCTCCGAGTATACTTTTTAAACTACTAATTTATTTTGAAAATGGTTGAGATTAAGGGGTTCAAAAGAGGGACATACACAAATTGGTTTTTTTTTTGTCAAAAAAACATAACATAGCAACTCTTGTATGACCCTAGTACGATGAACTTTTTTTTAGTATTTTTAAAATCACCATGGTTAGAAGTTAGCTAACAATATATAGTTGATGCACAATTTTTTTGATAATTTTTTAATGAATATTTTATTTTTTACTAATTTTTGAATTGGATACTTCCTGAAAAACAAAATTTTGGTCATGCTACCCCTACAAATTTTGGAAACTAATTGATTTTATTTTTTAATTTGTAGAATGGAGTCTAGTTTCTAAAAATGTAATTTATTTGAAATTTCAATGAATGGTTAATTTATAATGAAAAAAACACCAAACACTGCTTTTTGCCAAAAAGAGACACACAAACAAAATAAATTATGGATGAAAGGCCTAACATTGTCAAAAAGTGAAAAAAAATACATCGTTGGATAGCTAAGAGAGAACCTAACAATACCCAGATGTTCAATTTGTTTGATATTGAACCACGTGCAACCCTAACGGTGAGCACGAACCCAATTATGTGAAATATTGTATAATTTGTAAAAACACGTCTTTGGTCGTTGGGAATGCCCTCCAAGCATTTGGGTTGGTATTCCAAGGAAAATACCAATCCAAAGGCTTGGGGATTCCCAGAGGAAGATATAACGCACTCGCGTTATATCTCAGTTTTGACATGGTTTTTTGCATTTGTGGGGAACATGTCTAGCAAGACATAACATGAGTGCAGTATAACGTGCTCGCGTTATGTCTTGCTTTATGTTAAATGCTACTCTATTGAATGTATTTTTATATATTTGTATGTTTGTATGTACATGTATGCTTGTATGTCATGTATGTATGTATGTATGCCCGTATGTATCAATGCATGTATATTGTATGTATGCCTATGTATGTAATATTTTATCTGCACATGTACATGTATGCTTGTATGTATGTAGGATTGTATGTACACATGTATTATGCTTGTATGTATGTAAGTATGTATGTATTTATGTGTGTCTTTAGAGGGAGGGAGAATTTTAAGAGAGAGAGAGAGAGATCTAGAGTTTTCTAGGTAGAGTGGGAGGGGGAGAGAGAGAGAGAGTCTGGAGAGAGGGAGAGAGGGTGGAAGTGAGAGTTTAAGAGAGAGGGAGTGGGAGAGAAGGGGTTGGAGTGAGAGGGACTTAGTTAGGTAGGGTGGGAAGGATAGAGGGAGGGAGAGAGAGATGGGGGGTGGGAGAGAGAATTAAAAGAGAGGAAGAGAGATAGATAGAGAGGGGGGAGATAGAGAGACAGAGAGAAAGAGAGATTTATGTAGGTAGGGTTCGAAAGGGAGAGACTTGAGAGATAGGTAGTGAGAGGGAGTGGGAGAGATAGGGAGTGTGAGTGAGAGACCTGAGAGAGGGAGAGGGTGTGGGAGGGAGTGACCTGATAGAGGGATAGAAATAGGGGGTGGAGTGAGAGGGACTTATCTAGGTATGGTGGGAGGGATAGATAGAGATAGGGGAGAGAGAGAGAGAGAGAGAGAGAGAGAGTTACCTAGGTAGGTTGCCAGAGGGAGAGACCTGAGAGAGAGAGAAGGGGTGGGAGGGAGAGACCTGAGAGAGAGGGAGAGAGAGAGTGGGAGAGAGTGGGAGGGAGATAGAGATAGATAGATAGAGGGAGCAAGAGAGGGTGGTAGAGATTCATTGAATGAGAGGTACGTAGAAAGAGGGAGAGGGTAGATTGAGACAATTAGAGAGGGTAGGAGAGAGGGAGTGAGGGAGAGGTGAGATGTATAGATAGAAAGAAAGTGATAGGGGATGAGGGATTAGGGTGGAGGACCTA
>VDFB02333894.1:0-36946 GCA_007258455.2 Sequoia sempervirens | reverse complement strand
AGGATATATGTGTGGGGTCAATTATTGAAGTGCGGTGTGTTGTGTGGTGCAAAATGATGTAAGTGTGATCAAGTGTTATGATCTGAGTGTGAGCATGAACACCTCTGATTACCGAAACCATTGAGCAGAAGGTATCTACATTTCAGTGTGCCTGAAGTTGTTGTCGAGGCAATGAGTTGAAGGTTGCGGATGGTGTAGAGTTTTTATGGTGGATTCTCCTATTTCTCTGAGGTAGTGAACCTCCTTGTAGCAATCTCTTTCTATTCTCTTTCTATCCAGGTAGTGAGCCCTTCTTTCTTTTGGACAGTGAGTCCTTTGGGCAGCAAACCCTTCTAACAATGAGCCTCTTGTATTCGATGTTCCTATTCATATATATGTTAGTCCTCACTATATTTTTTCCCTAATTAGGGTTTTCCATGTAAAATTTGGTGTTCTATTATGTATGGTTATTGTGTTGATGTTTCAACTATTTGCATTCATCCTAATGCTTAATAAGGGTTTGAAGGTTAATGAGGGTTCTAAGGTTTTAATATACAATTGATTCACCCCCCTCTTATTTATCATGTGTGTCTAACGTACCTAGGGTAAAATCCACCTTGTGTGTAAGTCCTATAATAAAGTGGATAAACTTACCTCAAAAGGAAAGAAAAATATATTTGTGCATGTCATGTCAACAATGTACTATACAAAAACCAAACATTTGACAATTATAAAGGGATAAACATGCTAATCCTACCAATCCTAATGCCAATAATCTAGTTCTAATAGTATTTTCTACCTCTCATATCCAAGATGCAACAATGATCACCTCCCCATTGACTTCTTTATTTTCCAATTATGTTTCATTTGATTGGACCAAGTCTTAATATAGACTAAAATCCAAATTCCCTTGGTTGAGGTCTTGATAATACTTAAACAACAACATAGAGAAATGCGTCTCATCAAAGAACATATTGTGTTTGAAGGATTACTAAATCAAGACTATTGAACTTTGAGTGCAACAATTTATAAATTTAAAATCCCAAATAATATAGTAGAGTTATGCATTTAAATATTCAAGTATATTTGGGAACAATAATAACAAGAGGTCCCTCAAATCTTAAAATAGTCTTTGTAAGGATATTATTTATTATCTTTTCCATATGAATGGCCCACTACATATGAATGATAATTAGAAGAGAAACTTAAAGCTATATTCATAGAAACATACAATTTTTGACAATATTATCATGTGGATAATCTTGAGAGAATACTATTTATATGATTAAATGAGGAGGCTTACAAGGTCATATCTAACACCCCATTATGGTGATTATGATGGAGACTCAATAACAAAAAATAAATCTCAAAAGATCCTTAGAATTGGGTATTGGTGCCATAGTCTATTTGTAGATGCAACTAAAGTGGTTGGAAAGTGTGATGCATGTCAAAGATTTTGTGGTGATCTCAAAGCCTAAAATTCTTTGCCTCTAATAATAATTTTTTTGGTAATATTCATTGTGCTTCCAAGAGGAAAATTTCTAAATATAGGGCACCATTTATTGTATGCCATATAAGTGCAAATTTTAAAGTTTGTCCGCCTCTTTGTTACCTTGGCCATATTTTACCCATAATTTGCATCTAAATAGAGATATTCTCAATCGGTCCTTGTTCAAATTTATGTCTTAGTGTCATGTTATATTCTCCCATAAATTTTTTGTAGACCTAAAATTACAAAATGTTTTAAACATATTTATATCAAATTCTTTGGGGCGGATTTCTTGTTTTGGGATTTCCCTTACCACTGTACATATTCTTCAATTTCCCCATTCCCCCACCCCATGTCATATTTTTTAAAATTTCAAGTTTCAATTTGTTGGTATGCTTTTCTATTCCCCCAACTCCCCTATGTTTTATCTTTTATGTTTTTTCTTTCCAATGCCCCATTTTTTCTAAATCTTTCCCTTGGAAAGTAAAGATCTTGATCCTTGCATTATTGATCCATTTACCTATTGTTTCTATCATATTTTTTATGTTTCTATCTATTTTATTAATATCATTAAGCTCCCAAAAAATTGGTACCCACCTTTAGCTTTCCTTTTATCTTATTCAAACCTTGTTCATCTAGAATCCACTTAAATTTTGGTATTGTGCATGTAGTAGGCCCAAATTCCAAACACTAGTGTTACCCTTCCATGAATGTGTATACTTTTCCCTACAACCATATATCTAAAAGGTATGTACTATTTATGTTTTGAAAAAAACATTTAACCAAGAATATAGTTTATTTTCTAAGGTAACACTTTCAAACCTTATGCTTAGATAAAACTAGTTTTTAGAAGAAATATATTTTCTATTGTTTTACTATAAAAAGAATAAAATCATACTAGAGTTATCTTAAAATGTTTCAATTCATAAAATAATTTCTTTTACTAAGTCAAAATATTGATTTGGGTTGTAAAATGCTAATTTATTGGAAGCTAACATATATAATTCATAAACTAAATTTAGAATTGTAAATGATAGAAAGAAAAAAACCTAAAGCAAAAGTATGAAATTCTCTATCCAAGATGCTATCAAAATGAACTTATAAAAATATGCAATGTGATATAGTCCACTTTACAAACTATAGTCTATAATATGCATTGTCACCTGAAATATGGAAAAATATAACTTTGAGACCCAAAATGGACTATTTTGCACACTAGGAAATAAACACAACAAAATAATGAGAAGTAAAAGTAACAAAAAATTAAAAGAATCCAAATGATGATACATCTATTTGTGTTAAATAAATAAGTATAATTGAAAAGAGAGGGTTAAAAGAGTAGAAAATTCATGTGAGAAGAATAAATTGAACAACCTCTAGTTAGGGACAAGAAAAAAGGATTGTGACTGCTTAGAAAATTGAACAACCAATAGTTAGGGATAAGAAAAAAGGTACTTGTTTTTCTGTGTGTTATGAAGTTTTAGCATAGATAAAAAATTCATAAGGTTGTGCCTTGTTGTATTGAAATGAGATATGTGATGGATATGTACAACCTATGACATCTATGATATGTGATCTTGGTGCAAACCTTGACATTTTAATATTTGGTGAAGCCTATGAATGCATGAAATTATTGGTATTTGATTCTTTGTTAAAATACAAAACGCATGAGATTGGTCTAGTGACTTGGGTGTTTTGATTAGAGGAGTAACTCGATCCACGTTCTTGGTGTTTTGATATCTGATTACATGATTTTATCCCTCTAGGATATCCAAGCATTTTGATCTAATGGATCTTAGCATTTTGATCCCTAATAGTGGAGAAGCCTGCAAACAAAGAGGGGAAATAGCAAAGACATCTAAACAACATAGTGATGGCTAAAAAGTTAGCAAAACTATTGTAATAGTTGAGTGTCCTATTCATCAACCAAAAAGTGGCATTTACCTTAGGGCCCATGTCAACAAAATGGTGGGAGAGCCACCCAAGATATTAGCCCCTTGATCATATGATGTGGTCGCAACCAACTAGAGGGGGATTAACTCTTGTTTTTTTCACTTGGGAAAGCATTTAAAATTTAGAGAGCAATTAAATAGGCAAGTAGGTAAAATTAAAATTGTAATATCTTTTGATTGGCTACTTGTAATTGAGAGCCATTTTTTAAGTGTTTATTTTTCCAAATTGAATTTTTTTTGCACTAATATTAGAAAGTTTATTTTTGTTCCAATTGGACAAGCCTATGCACTAGAAATATAAAGTGTCGCAATCCATGGAGAAGGTATTTTAGAATCAAGGGGGTGTATTTTGTTGTGTTGTGTGCACTTCCATGTTTCTTTTGCACTTCATTTTTACATTTTTTTTCTCAAAAATTTTAGTTTCTAAGCATAGATTCAAATCAAGTTGTCATGCCATTAATGCCATTTAACTATCATGACTAGAAACTAAAAGTTCAACTTGTCCTAAAGAACAAAGATTTGTATAGGGTAACAATGAGCATTGAAAAATAACCTAATAGTGTCGAAGATAAAGAAAAATGGTTTAATGTGTAATCAAGCCTTTGGATTTCTATGTCTGAACGTGTGTCTTGAGCTTCTCTTTCATGTAGAATCATTAGATACACTCAATGAATTTTGTCTTGCATTAGAAAAACACTTTGGGAAGGTAGTTGAAATGAAAGTTCATGAGTTAGAGAATAAGCTAATAAGTTTGAACCTTATTTCTTTTAACACCCTACAATATTTATTCACTAAGTTCAAATCCATTAGGTTGCATCTAAAATAATTTGGAATAGAGAAAAAGAGGATTGGTTAGTTCTTTCTATACTCTCCAAACTAGGTTCTGACTACTTTGTTTTTGTATCTACCTTCTACTCCACCAAAAGGACCCTTGTGATGACATGGAAGATGCCTTCTTTAGATAACTTTATTGTTGACTTGACTAGGGAGCAGGATAACTTAATATAGATGGGAACATTGAATTCCTCAAAACCTCTAGACCTTATTGTTGGAAACGAGAAAAAACAAGCTTCAAAGAACAAGGGGAATAAATAAGACAATTAAAAGGATAAGGATATCCATAAAGAATAGAAAATAGAATCCTCTAAAACCAACACTGAAACTTCTTTTGGTCAAGGAAAACCTAATAAAGACAAATTTAAGTTTTTCTATTGCAAGACACTTGGGCATGATGAGCATGAATGTATGAAGAAATAGATTGACCACCTCTCACATATTTTTGAGAAGACAACATAGGGGTCCTTGAATCTATCAGGCCATCCTCATCAACTCAAGAATCTACTAAGGAAAAAAAAGGAAAAGAGAAATGTATGGGCAAGGCTCCAATGCCACTAAATCATCATCATCAACTCCATCTTGGATCATTGACTTAGGTGCTTAACATTACATGGTTTCTATACAAGTTGAGTTCTCTTCCTTGGAGCCTCAAATTATGGCATCTATCGCTTTGGGTGATGAAAATTCAATAATAATTGTAGGGAGAGGGTCCATTGAAGTTGAAGGTGAAACCTTCACAAATATTCTAAATGTACCTTCACTTTCAACTATTCTCCTATTAGTGTATCAAATTACCCACATAGGGAAGGGAATGACAGTTCATTTTTCTCTAGACTTAGTTGAGAGTAGAGAGCCACAAAGAAACTTTTTTTTTTGCATTAGGAAGGGTAGATCACTAAGCAAAGTTATACACTTCACACTTTGAACTTGATGTTTCTCCCACAATATTGCTTACTCATTTGGACAGAGTTAGAAAATTATGGCATGAGCAATTTAGCCACTACCACTACCCTAAGCAATTTAGACAACAAGATATGGTCATAGGGTTTCCTAGAGTTAGATTCTCTAAGGGTCTTTGTGAGGGTTGTACACTTGGGAAGCATCCTAAGGATAAATTTGACAAAGGCAAAGTATGAAGGGTTACATAGGTTTTGGAGCTTCTTCATAGAGATGTATTAGGGAAATTTCCCCATCCATCTTTCACTAAGGCTAGATGTGTTCTCACTTTCATAGATGACTTCTCCAGGTACTCATGGGTGTACTTCCTATGGCATAAATTTGAAGTCTTTAACAATTTTCAAGACTTCAAGGCTCTTGCTAAAAAATAGTAAGGGAAAGTCATTAAGGTTCTTTAGATAGATAATGGGGGTGCATATGTCAAAAATAGGTTTGAGCAGTTTTATAATTAGAGGGGATAGAATTGTAGTGCATAGTTTCATATACTCCCTAATAGAATGGTGTTGCAAAGAAAAATAAAAGATCCTTAAAGAGATGGCTAGCTATATGATACAGTCCAAGTGTCTACACCATTATATTGGGTAGAAGCAATCAATTGTGTTTGTTACATTCAAAACAAGGTTCCTCACAAAGAATTGAAGGGAATCACTCTCTTTGAAGCTTGAATAGGTAGGAAACCATCAATTGAGCACTTAAAGATCTTTAGATCTCCATCCATGACATGTATTATAACACAAAATCACAAAGCAATGGATCCAAAATCTAAACCTTGTATCTTTTTAGGTTATCCAGATGGTTTGGAAGTTTATCGCCTAATCTACCCTACCACACATGAGTAGTTTATTGAGAGGAGTGTTAAATTTGAGGAGATTCATACCAACTCTACACTTGAAATTTCTCCTTCTATTGTGAACTCACTTGGTTTTGATGATTAGACCATCCATAGCAGATTCTTGAGCTAGCATCTTATTATTCTTCTAGTTATGATATTGAGGATAGTGATGGGGAGTCATCTTCATCTACTTCTACACATGCTTTAGAGGATGATAGATCATCCACTTCTTGCCCTCTTTAGGCTAGATAGACATTTGAGAGTGTAAGTACTTGGGAGGGAATCAAATAGATGGTAGACATGCATGGTCAAACTATAAGAGCAAGGTACATGCTTACTTTTCCTCAACCTCTGATCCATATTCATTTAGAGAGGCACTAGACATACATAAGTGGGATAGTGTTATGCATGAGGAATATAATTCCTTAAAGAGAAATAAAACTTGGGACTTGACACCACTTCTTAAGTGAAGGAAGGTTGTTTGATGTAGGTGGATATATTAGACCAAATTTGCCACAAATGGGTTGGTTGATAAGTACACGACATGTTTGATTGCCAAAAAATTCATAGGTTAATGAAATTGACTATATTAAGGCCTTTGCACATATGGCCAAGATGATTTCTATCCAACTAACACTTGCTATTGTCATAGAATATGGCTAAGATGTGCATTAGATGGATGTGAATAACAATTTTCTTCACAGAGACCTTGAGGAGGAGATCTACATGGAGCAACCACCAGGGTTTATTCAGGACTCATCCTTAGTTTGTAGATTTAGGAAATCCCTCCATGGCCTCAAATAGGCTCATTGAGTTTGGTATGCCAAGATGGATTCCTTCCTCGTAGAGCTTTAGGTTTGAATTGGCACCCTTTAGATCCTAATGTGTCTCTTATTATGGGATGATTCATTGTTGATACTAGTACTTTATGTTGATGATCTTTTGATCATTGGGAGCTCTTCATCTACTATTGTAGTAGTAAAGTTAGCTTTACATAACATGTTTGTAATGAAAAACTTGAGTTTATTACATTACTTCCTTGGTATTGAGATTTCATAGTTCGACTCAGAGATTACTCTTGCACAACCAAAGTACACCTTTTACCTATTTTCTCAATTTTACATGGTTGATTATAAGCTATCTCTAACTCCCTTTCTATCTAGAGTCAAGCTTGAGGCTAACTAATTACATAATTGGTTGATGTTACCTTGTATTGACAACTTGTTGGCAATATTATCTATTTGAATCATACCAAGCTTGACATTTCATATGCAGTAGACATGGTTTCAAGATTCATGCAAGAGCCTCATGAGATGCATTGGAAAGCAGCTAAGAGGATCCTTCATTACCTTCAAGGTACTCTTAGATATGAGATTCACTATAGATTTCACACAAAGGTTGACTTGGTTGGATGCATAGATTTAGATTGGGTTGGTGATAGTTAGAATCACAAGTCCACTTTAGGTTATAGTTTCTCACTAGGTTCTAGTCATATTAGTTGGTCTAGCAAAAAGATATGCTATTGCTTTATCATCCATAGAGGCAAAGTATAAGGGAGCTATTAATGCAACTATTGGGAATCTTGGCTTTAGGGCATCCTCACTGAGTTTGGAATTCCATTCAGGTAGCCCATACTCATTTATTGTAACAACTACGCATGATCCAAATATGTAGGAATTTGATTCAACAATGGACCAAGAACATAGAGATTCATATGTATTACATTTGGTAGCTCATTCATAATTACATCATTGACTTAGTCTCTTACCAGTCTTCAAAGTAGGATGATGACATTTTCATCGAACATGTTATTGAGAGCAAGTTCATTCATCTATGAGCTCTTCTTGGGGTGTTGTCTACTTCAACAACATCATCATCATCTTTGGGGGGGCTTTCTAGTCCTCTTCATCTTCATTTCTCTCTCTTTTTTTTTCTTTTTTTTTGGGTGCGGGGGGTGGGTTTCCACTGGGTTTTATCCCTTCCTCCGCTTTATGAGAGATTGCATTGTACTTGGGTACCTCATTAGGTCAAGTTGTTGAGACCCAATTTCATTGTACCCACCTAAGCTATTCTTAAGAGGGGTGCTAGTGTATATATGCATTATAACACATGGCTATACACATGGTGTTAAGCCTAGTTAGGTGTCTTAGTTAGAGCTAGTTAACTCGCCACCTCTTGTGAGTTTTGAGGAAGATATCTTGCCACCAGTCTTTGTTAGTGGGAGTCAAATGCCTAGGCTTCTCCACTAATCATATTGGCGGTTGCTTCTCTTCTTGCTATATGTACACCTCTTTTTTGGCTTAATTTACATGATGATTGATCCATTTTTCGTGTGTTCTCTCTTTTGCTTGCATTTCTATGTGTTTTCAATTTATCTTATAGGTTTAGAGCGTGTGATTACTTGACATCTATGGCTCAACTGATACTAGCATTTTGTACAAATATTCTGGAGAATTCTATAATTAATCAATCAAGAAGACACCTTTTATGAGGTTCAAGTTTTGAAGCCATAAGTAAGGTTTCTCATAATCCTTCTTCGAGATTACATAGTGAAGCAAGAGGAAGTAGAGTGATCAACATGAGAACATGAATGATTAAGCTTTCATACTAAATGTGTAGACTAATCGAGCTCACACTCAACTTTGATCTAACAAATAGATAAAGTGAAAAATATTGAAAACCTAAAAACTAAATTTGAAAAATGGAAAAAAAAAGTCCCTTAAAGAAAGCTCCAAGAGGGCTTTCGTAAGCCAAATTAGATCTGGTTTGGTTTCACCTAAACACTGTAATAGGCATAAGTTCCAAAGGACACTAGGCTACTACATCTACAAGAACAAACCAAAGTAGAATTGAGGACCATTGAAAGGCACTGCCAGAGCACAATTCTTAATGATTGCGTACGCCCAAGGATGTCCTTTTTTTTATCTAGTTTCCCACTATGTGGGATGTCAGGCCAAAAAAGCAATACAGTCCCCTCGTGAATTGAAAAGACAAAACAGCATGATGAAGTAGAGTAAAGCAATAGAATAAGCGTATAAAGCGAAGACAAATAAGTACTTGTACCAATACGATTAACAATGTTGTCTCAGCCACTTGTGAGTTTATGATTCACAGAATAACATAGGTACAGGACAAGATTCACATTTGACTACTTAGTTAATGGCACGTTCATTGGTACCAGTCAACAGCTTTTCAGAGAAGCCGACCCTTCCAGTTTTCATGGGATAAATGGAGGTACAGTCTCATTATTAGTTTCTCCAGGTATGAAAAGTTTAGATAACCTTGAAATTTTCAAAATTTATTTCTTTTCACTTCAAGTTATTTTACTTAGAGAAAGTCAAAATGTCCTAAGAAAGTGTTCATTGTTTAAATTTTAGTGATGGATGTGTGATCTAAAATGTTGATGTAAAAACACCTACACAATCTAATCTGGAAATAATATTCACTAACAATATGGATTGTGAAAACTTGTAATCATCAATTAAGTAGGGGAGAGGACCTAGTAGTTGTGCACCCTAACTTCGTGTCATTAATTATCCTACGTGGAAATTTCAAATCACTCCCAATTTTTTACAACTTACTTGGCAAGTACCCTGCTTATAACTTTCGTTTCAGGGCTACATCATCAAATATGATGCCACATCAACACATTTTTTGTCTAGGTGTCCAAAAAGACCCAAACAAAAGTAAGACCAATACTTGTGCATTCACATAATGGGTAGTTGAGCATTGATGTGGCATCACATGATTGGTTGCTTTTTAGATCAAAGGAATACATTTTGTTTAATTATGGGTAGTCAAGTCACAACTATTGGGCATTATATAAACAACTACTATCACAACTATTGGGCATTATATGAACAACTACTATCACAACTATTGAAACATGCTCAATTACTAGATCCTCTCCCCTCCTCTCCCCTAAGTATTTGACTTAAGATTAGTTGTTTGACAATAGCATCACAAAAGAAATTAAGACTTTTGAGAAATGTAAATGTTTACTCAAGTTAAATTTGTTGTAAGTATGGTGTATGTTTTTCACGTTTAATGGTTGTTTAAGGTTATGGAGATTAACAATTAGGAAAATAAGAAGTATTTCTATGACTAGGGAGGTTGGAATGTTGTTGTATGAACGAATTTTTATTTTATCCCATGATTTTAAAATGTTTATACAAATTGTCAAACTATTTTAGATGAGCTTATACAATAGAAATATATAAGATGTTAAAACATCTTGAAAAATGCAAATTTTTATTCATGTTAAATTTGTTGCAAGTATAGTGTATATTTGTCATGTTTTATAATCAACAAAGATTATGGAGATTAATGATCGGGAAAATATGAAGCATTTTATGCCTAGTGAGATTGGAATTTGAGTTTATCGATGGATTTTCTATTTTCTCTTATGATTTTAAAACATTCATACAAATTGTTAAATTGCTTTAGATGTGCTCATTAATATCTACACATTCATAAGGGTTGAGTAAGAGTTTTATTATTATATTGTGAATAGTTGAGTTTTTATGCAATAGTAATGAAGGTTGTTGTGCTGGATTTTTTCTACCCAAAAAGATTTTCCTAGGTGAAATATTGTTTATTTTCTCTATGCATTCTTTTTGTTATTTATTTTTCAAATTTTATATGCATTACTACTATTGTACTAGTTTGTCGTGATCTTTTTCCTTCAAAATTAAGATGTGTATCGAGCCCACCCTTATTTAATTATTGTATTTTATCATCCTTAAAAAAATAGAGTGAAAATGTCCCACTCATTTGTGAACACAGAGTGGCTACTTTTTATCAATTAAAGTCTCTATTTGTAGAAGAACTCATTGACTTAATTTTATCTCAAAATTTTAAACATTCATTAAGCACATTAGGGTATAAATATATTTTCCTCATTGCAAAAAAATTCAAGCTCAAACTTCAACTTACTAAATAAATTTTCCATTAAGATGTGGACATGATCTTAATATCTCACCACTTTGAAAAAGAACATAATGCTACAAATAAGGAAACAAAAAGGAATACATAATGCATCTAAAGATAACAATTAAGACACAATGACCATCATGCTTAGAGAAAATGCAAAACTCATGAATCGAGATGATCGTATTTTGTTGTCTAGGAAGAAATTATATGACCCACTTGAAATTTTAAGGCATCCAATATACTTAGTTAAAATTTAAATGGATAGATGATTATCCTACAAAGAATGTATTTAATGGATTTCATCTAGAATGGGCAAGAACCATAAACAAATCTATTTTATTGAAAAAGGGATCCTAGGTCTAGTGTATAGATCAGTAAAATCAATCCTTTTCCAAATGAACATTAGAAACCAAATTGGCGAGGGTATGAGATTGGCTAGCAACCTAAAACGGGAGCCAATCCACCCTAGATCCGATTCTTGTATTTCCTTCAAAATTGACTAAATTTAATGTGGATTTATTTAATTAATTTGACTAAATAACCTAATATGAAAAACACAATTTTTCTACACTAACGAAATAAAAATTGAAGAAACAAAAAGAAAATCTGAAGAGGGTAGAGTATTGTACACTCGTGACATGAATTTGGAGCTAAAATGATTGGTCTAGGGAAAGTGTGCCCTAGACTAGGCTCCTTTTCAAGATATGATTTACCAAGCTTGTAACCATTGTTCTACACTCTACAATTCTTCTCTGCAACTTTTTGTCTTCAGATTTGAACCTTCAAAATCATAGCAAAGAGAGGAAAGGGGTGGCTATATAGATTTTTTTCCTAAGTCAAACCCCCATTTTGGTATTTCTACCTCCATGAATAGTTGTTTGATTGAGTGATAAAATATGTGTGCTCTGAACCTTAAGTGCATCTAAGGATATAATGAGCTAAAATACTACAAAACCTACTCAAACGTTTTAGAGAAGGATTCCTAAATGACATAAATGAGATCAACTCAAGAGAAAGTCAAATACCCTTAGGAAATCTAAAATGCAACAATACCTTTCTTATGGCACAAGTAGATCAAAGTTTGAATTTGAGAACACTCTGAAAATAATTCATTAGGTCTTGAAAGAAGCCAAATCTATCTCCAAAACCTAGATTACATCATATCCTTCCATTGGCATCAAAATCCCATCATTGTGATAACTTGAGTAAATATGAAATTCTTCTTGAAAACTTGTAACAATGAATGTATTTTGGCAAAGTATTGATGTAATAATAATGCTTCTTAGTTTTGAAATAATAATTCATGTTTATATAGTGGAACTTAGAATAAATTAAATTGTAGGCCGACTCATTTAATTTTAAATTTTTAGGATTAATTTACTACCAAGGCTCAAATTTGAAATCACATCTTTGAAATTAGATCAATGAAAATGAGAAATTAAGTTTGTGGGGAAAAATAGCTAGTCTAAGGCATGGGGTGCCCTAGTCCAACTCTTTCACACTCAATTAAAATTAATTTGGGTATTTAGGGTCTACTATAATCAAGACTTCTCTAACATGAGAGCACTTGTTAGAGTTGATTTGATGATGTTTGATTGATAAAACATTTTCTAAGGTAGTATGCATAGACACTTAAAATCATCTTGATCGATATTACACATTTGAATTTGATTATTATCATTGCATTTGTCTTGACTCACCTCTTCTCGACTGTTTATGTAACTATGGGAAATATCTAGGTTAGCAGATTAGTGCATCAATAAACAAAACCCAAAGTAAATAATGAAGCACAAAGGAGGAAAACATGAAAACAAAGAAAGATATCACCTTATGTCTCCAACCTCCATGATTGACCTCCATTATACCTTATCTATTTGCTCCAATATGTGATTTTCCCTCAGATTTTGTGTGAGCAATACATGACTATGCCATGACCATAGCAAATGTTGAAGGATTTGATAACAAATGACCTCACAATACAACTATGCAACTATGAAGCAAGACTAAAATATGCCTAAAATGACAAGATGTCAAGATGCCAAAATGCCAAGAACTTGTGAGATGTCAAAATGAGACCAAAATTGCCATTTTATAGAAAATGCAAGTTTGGATGAATGGCCAAGATTGAAGATTGACAAATGCCCTAGAATTAATGGACAAGATTTAATGTAACAATCCACAATTAGGCTTAGGGCAATATTAGGGTAAATTTGAAATGAATGGACAAGATTTGCCTTCTAGAAGATCAAATCAAGGGACAAGATGACATGTGACAAGAAGATAAGGATGGCAGAGAAAAAGAGAGAGCTGAAAAATCAAATAATATTAGAAATTACTTGCTTTATGGAGGAAAATTTGCTATTTTGAATTAAAAATCAATTTAATTCAAAAAGGTGGGGTCATGTGACAGTAAATAATTAATTTGAATTATTTACTAAGAGAGGGAAAATTAGAAAGTGGGACCATTTAAATAAATAATTTTATTTAAAATGAGAAAAATGCCAAGGTGGACAATAACTAAATAAATTAAAGAATTTATTTAATTATGAGAAGACTTGTAGGAATTAATGATGTTTGACTCGAAACTACATGGTTGAATCCTGATAGCAATATCATAATTTGACACGCTGTGGAAAAATTAATGAGTTTGACTCGAAACTACACGGTTGAATCCTGATAGCAATATCATAATTTGACACGCTATGGAAAAATACCTCCTACTTATCAATTGATGAGCCAAAGGGGCTCTATTATGAAAGGTTCATAAGGCACAACACTTGTTGAAGGTTTTGCAAATGGGGTAACAACTCAAGCGGGCTTAACCTTGGAGAAAACTCCCTGGTTAAGCGCGCTTGAGCTGGAGCAGTACTGGGATGGGTGACCTTTCGGGACGGACCAGTGCTTCACCTCTGTGAGCATCACCTAGATGCAATGAGTGCTAAGTGGACCATTCGATATCATGAGAGATGGGTTCTTGTTGAACCACTACTCATGAAACATGGGTCAATGAGTTTGACTCGAAACTACACGGTTGAATCCTGATAGCAATATCATAATTAATGATGTATTTAAAATTTATTTATTTTTAAAATAATTGGGAGGAAATAATGGACAAAATAAATTAAGAAATTTATTTAATTATGGAAAGACATTAGAGAATTAGTAACGTATTTAAATAAATAAATATAATTTATTTATTTAAATAATCAAGAGGAATAAAAGACATGAATTAATTAAATAATTACAAATTATTTAATTAATAGAAGAAGGTGGACCACAAGACATAATTAAACATTTTAATTATGCTAGGAAGAAATATGCGACAATAGAGCTTGCAGGCCTAGGTCATTTTTATGTGTCTACATTTTGCCCCTCTTTGTCATAATGTAGCCTATTGCATTGTGACAAAGAAAATTCAGTCAAAAACATGCCCCAATGAAAGTACAGAGTAGCTAGCCTCCTCGGGTAAATTTTCAAATTTTGGCCCGATGACAAAAAAATTTGGAAAGTGTCACGACAAGCTATTTTGATGACCAGAAAGGTAGTGGCATAAGTGGGGTCAGAATTTCACACGTTTACAATAGTCAACAAGTCGGTCAAAGTTGGTCAAAAGAACCTCCGGTAATAAATTTTTGAAGAAAATCCCACTTTGACCCTATAAACCAACACAAACGCCAGACCGTGACACAAATGAAGTCAACATGATGCATTTGACTTTGACCAGGCTTGACTTAGCTTTAGGCTCACTTTTTGCTTATGTTTAATTAGATAGACATATGGTAATAATGATTTGTAATAATGTCCTAATGCTTGTTTTTGCGTGTGGAGAAATGACTACCACCTATCTATACGCGTGAGTTTAGGCCATCTACTTATGCATTTCGGGACCAGTTGACGGATCGGGAGCATAAGTGGTTGATGCGACTGGGATTGTATTACATCACCTATATGCCCATTATCTAGGCTAATAGGGGGCTATTGACAACACTAGTTGAGAGATGGCATTCTGAGACATGTTCCTTCCACTTACCGACATGGGAGGCCACCATTACCCTAGAGGATGTTTATCAAATTTTGTGCATTTCGATCAGGGGAACATGAGTGGTGTATGATCCACAACGGGAAGTGCAGGCTATGACAGAGCTATACGAGGCAAATGATGACACGAGTCTTGGTGTTGAGGGCTATGAGATTCAATGGGAGTACCTAGTTGAGCACTACCTACGGTGGGATGCCATGTTATGTACGCTGATTGCCAAAGTCCTCATTCCAGATCGTCGGGTACATATATTTTCGATTGGATGGGGGGATGTATTAGTACGGATGTGTTAGGACAGGGTGATCTTTGCATCAGGACCTTGTCTACTTGGTATGCTATACCATCAGCTGCATGAGGTAGCATACAGGGGTGTGAGTAGCATCAGTTGTGGTACGAAATTACTGATGATCTGGGCTTGGGAGCATATTCCCATCTTTTGTCCACTGATTTAGAGGCCGTAGTTATCAGATGGGATGCCTTATGTTTATCTATATGCGGGAGCTCTTCAGCAGACGAGAGTCAAAGAGACTAGATTTTGGCGGCACAGGATAGACACCATGGCTTCATTCATCTAGAGGTCGTATAGAGATTTCGTGCAATGTGCCGGTGAGGGAGACCATTTGGCATTTTGCAGACAGTTTCACTATTTGATTGGCCACATTGTGCAGTCACATTAGATTATAGAGATGTACTTGCCCCAACGGGTACTATGTTTGTTTGGTGAGCAATAGGGTGTGCCTATGGGTACAACAAAGTATGCTAGATTGTTGCGAGAGCTTGCATGGGGTCCCACCATATCAATGCCATTTTCCAAGCAATAGATGGATGGGTTGGTGGCGCAACCATGGGGTTGGAGTGGAGGTCCTGCAGATCTGTGGACAACTACAGATTATGATTTGTGGTGGAAAACGCATAGATTGATTCCCCTGACAGATCCTGATGGACTGACACATGTGGATCGCAGATTGGTTATACCACGGGTGCAGCAAGGAGGTTGAAGAGGCAGGGGGAGAGGGGAGATAGGAGGAGGAGGTCAGACAGGAGGAAAAGATGGAGGTGCATGTAGCGGAGGAGGCCCTTGATGTTGGGGGAGGAGAGGAGGGAGTTGGTGATGATGATGAGTTGGATATTGGGGGCGATATGGATGAGGTGGAGAGGTAGCTTTGGGAGCAGATAATAGATGGAGATCCAGATATGTCCAGTGTTCCTCCATTGCCACAAGATGCCACAGTGGACTAGAGGCTAGCAGACATGTAGAGGAGACTAGACAAGTCCACTGCATAGATCTGATCCCTACAGATAGAGCTTGAGGTCACACATATTGAGAGGGATTAGGAAGAGATTCAGTGGTGACAGACAGAGAGCTGGTGTAGTCAATTTTCTCAGCTATGTACAGGGCCAGTTGCAGATGTGGCAAGGGAGCTAACTAGGGTCAACGCGAGCAGGGGATAGTATAGGATGTTATACGAGAGGGAAGTGTCGACTGATCATAGAGAGCCTGAGTTGTCGAGATCATCTAGTAGGACAGGGACAGGGTCAGGGAGTAGCAGTCATACTTATAGCAGTTGCGGCTAGAGTAGTGTGGGTGGCTCTACATCCTCAGGGCATACATCAGGTCACAAGTCCCATCACTCTCATAGGCATTCTCCTAGCCACAGGTCGAGTCACAGCCATGGGTTGTCTGGGTCGGGGCATAGGTCAGAGCATAGTTAGCTTCCAGTCATAGATCCATCAGCCTCTCAGACTCATGCCGCAATAGCCTAGAAGCCTCATGTCACTATATCGATGATGCCTTTAGTATCAGTTCCATCGGCCTCATAGACAAATGATGTTGTGTCCTCATAGGTTATGTCAGTGCCCATCACAGGTCATCAGTCACCATGCTCTTCTTCATGAGGGGACGAGGAGAGCACCTCCTAGGACATTTGTTATCTTGATATTATGTTTCAGACATTCATGCTGTTACACTTTATATTATAACCATTGAGCCTGCGAGCTCTATTTTTGGGATATCTCATGACTCTATCTTGTGACATGATTTTTTATATTATATATGCGATGCAGTTGTGATGTGGCCTATATGCTTTATGTTATGTGATGATGCATTGTGTGTTGATTATGTTTATGATATGTGCTTATCTGATGATGATTATGATGATGTAGTTATGGTGACTATATGATGCCTATGTGATGTGATTTATGCATTTATGATTCTTGTGATGAAGTCCTTTGTATGCTATGCCATGTATGCATTTTATGATAACTACTTATGATGAGATGCCATTATGGTATGATGGTTATTTATGCTTATATTCCATGACAATGTTATGTTATAATGATGGTTACATAGATGCATAATGTATGATTGTAATGGATGCCATGTTTATGATTATGGGCACATTTGATATATGACTTTATATGTATGGATAATGCAATCTTATGATGTGATGTATAGGTTTTAATGATATGGATAATGTATTCCCTTATATGTCATGTGAATGCCTAATTGATAAATGTAAATGATATATGTATGTTAATGATGTGAATGGAAATATGTGAATGTGTAATAACCTAATGTAATTCCTATATGATCATGTATGCAATTATGTTTTTGTATGTCATAGGATAGCATCAAGGGACGGACAAGACGAGACGAAAAGTCAGAAGGAGATGGATGTTAGCACGGAAATCAAATCCTTCAACATATTACTCTAGGCCTAATAATTGTTGCTCTTAATCATCATTGGGCATATTATTGTAATGGCCAACAAACACCATGACATGACATAGATTGATGGTGTGCAAGGTCATACCATCACATGAGACAAGTAATTGTAGACAAGGATGATCATGACTCATACCAAGAGTTTTATTGCCCTAGTCTTTTTGTCACAATCAACCAAAAGCATAAAGAGATAAAATGGAAAATACAGACAAGTCATGAAACATCGTTGCTCCTCTAAATCCTATTACCAAGACATCCTTGAGGAACTAGCAACACAATTTCTTGAAAAAACAAATCAAGTCAATCACCATGATACGTTGCTACTTCTCTAAATCTTGTTATTAGGACATTGTGGAGAAACTAGTAGCATGATGAAAAATCAAATGACAAAATTCCAAGATAGTTTTTTCCAAGTGTTTGCCAAGTGTGTCTGAATGTCAGGTGTTTTGATGTCAAGATGTCAAGTTTGATGATGTCTAGATGTTAGGTTTGCCAATGTCTAGGTGACGATATGCCAAAGTTTCCAAATTCAGGAAGGACACATCCTAAATGATGTCAATATCGAGAGGATCGATTGCTCAAATGCGGTAAGGATCCTCCAAAATGCTAGATGATGGTGACGATGCCTAGGAAGGACACATCCTAAGGAATAAAGAAATGACGAGGGTCATTCTTTAGAAGGACACATTTGAAGAATAACCAAAAATTGACAATTTGACTAATTTTGACTGAGTTTGACTGAAGTTGACTAAGTTTGACTAAAGTTGACATAATTGACTATGTGCCGACGGTGACATGTTGATGTGATTGCCATGTCAATTAAATGATTGTTATAGTTTGTTGTAGGAATTTGTCTATCTTGGATGACTTGTTTGTCTTGAGAACATTTGACATGTGTGCCAGTGTAGTGTGACATGAACCCTAATGGACTGACCTAGTGCGGCCTTGGGGGCTCATCGACTGATGGCCTTGCCTACGTCATACACTCAGAGACCTCATAGTTCGAAATGACCAATGACTCGTCTTGACAACCAAAGATTGAGTCATGATTTTATTTTGACAACCTAAAAGGACTGACCTAATGTCTTGGGGGCCCGAAAATGAGACTTTCCTATGTTGCAAACACGTAGAGACAACATAGTTTGACAAATGACGAAGACTGACTGACATGACTGACTTGACAAGATACAACTCTGTTTTTGTGTTTTTGTGTTTTTGTGAGTTTTTGATTTTTTTGTATTTCTTCAAGACATTTTATTATTTTTAGGTCTTTTTTTAGGACATTTTTTTATTTTTAGATCTTTTTTAGGAGATTTTATGATTTTTAGGTCCTTTTTTAGGACAATTTTTGATTTTTAAGTCTTTTTTCAAGACATTTTATGATTGGCAAAACCATGTACGATACCCATTGCAGTCAGATGATAAAGGAATGCCCCTAGTTAGGTCCAAGACTCACCAAGTTTAAAGGACATGGAAAAGGGTTATGCGTGGGATGTCAGATGGATGGTAGGCAGGACTTGATGTCAATCGTTGTCAACCATGAAAGGAATGACAGGGTTTTGTGATGAGTGTCAAGATGGTGTCAGAAAAGTGGGTGTTTATTATGGACTAAGGTAGATAGAGTGATAGTAGATGGCAGAGTACAGACTGACTACTCATGGTGCCTGTTTGCCAGGTTTTCACCATGGTACTTATCCAAAGCGCCCATTTACCAAGCTTTCACTATTGGACGAATTATTTCTCTTTACTATTTTGTCATCATTTTTTAAAAAAAAAATTAGTGTCACCAAGATGCCTATTTTCCAAGTTTTTATCAGGGTGATGATTTTTTTATATTTTTCATTTTTTGTGTGTTTTTGATGGTTTCGACCGAACTGTCTGATGCTATGCATAAAAATTTCAAAGATGTAGATTGTTGATCTATCAATTGTTCACCATCTGGAGTGGCTAACTGATAAGCCCTAAAACCAAAAGAGGACGTGATGATGTAAGGACCTAGCCAATTGGACTTGAACTTGCCAGTTTTTTCTCTCTCTAACTGATTCCTAGGATTTTGCATTAGGACCAAGTCACCAATGTCAAATTTTTATTCCATGACTCTCTTGTTGTAACTTTGACAGATGATTTTGATATGCTTGTAAATGATTTAGGGCATTATGTCTTCTTTTGTCCAACATTTCCAATTCATGCAGTTGTGACTGTCTATATTCTCCATCATTGATTAGACCCTTCATGGAGACTCATAAAGATGGAATTTCAACCTCGATGGGAAAGATGGCTTCAGCTCCAAAGACCAAGGCAAATGGAGTAGCTCCTATAGGTGTGCGAATACTGGTATATTAAGCCCATAGAGCAGGGTTGAGTTGGATGTGCCAGTCACGGCCAGCGTCATTGACTGTCTTCTTAAGGATTTTGATGATTGTCTTGTCAAGGACGCCTCAGCTTGACCGTTTCCTTGTGGGTAGTATGGTGTGGAGTAATGATGTTGGATGTGGAATCGTTCACATAACTCATGAATATCCTAGTTTTTGAAGGGATGACCATTTCCTGTGATGATGGACTGTGGAATACTATATCGACAAATGATATAATTGAGGATGAATTTGGAAATTTTCTTGCCAGTTATGTATGTGAGGGGGATGGCTTCAATCTACTTAGTGAAGTACTTAGTGGCATTGATAATGAATTTGTGGCCATTGGATGAGGTAGGATGGATTTTTCCCACGAGGTCGAGTCCCCATTGTGCGAAGGGCCAAGGAGAAGTGATCAATCGAAGTTCTTGCGCTAGTGTATGTATCAAATCACTATGTATCTGACATTGGTGACATGTTCTGACAAACTCAAGCATCCTTTTCCATAGTCGGCCAATAATTTACCCAAGTCTCGTGATCTTCTTGGCTAAAGTAGGACCACTCGAATGAGATCCACATATACCCTCATGTGCCTCGTGTAAGGTTGTTCATGCTTCATCAGTATCAAGACATCAAAGAAGGGTGTTGTCAAAGCTACAACAATATAGGGTGTCACTGATGATGGTGTATCGGGCAGCCTTACAGATGAAGGACTTTCTTTGGTTGTTGGATAGGTTTGGGGGAAGGGTCTGAGACTGGAGATAGTCATAAATATCTTGATACCATGTGGAGTTGGGACCAACAAGCTCACAAACCATTTCTGATTTTGGAATGTCATAAGTAGGAACCAAAAGTTGTTCCACCAAGAACTCGAATTGAGGCACGTTGCTTGGAATGTCTAGCAAAGATCCAATTGTAGCCATTGCGTCTGCTACCTTGTTTTGTTCCCTCGAAATTTGTTCAAAAGCAAGCAAATGGAAGTATGACTGAAAACTATCCACCATTCTTTTGTAAGGAATTAACTTCTCGTCCTTGGTGTCATAGTCATCATTGACTTGGTTGATGACTAACTGAGAATCTTCGAGGACATGCAGATTTTTGATTTTCAATTTTATGGCCATTTTGAGTCCTATGACAAGTGCCTCATATTCTACAATATTATTTGTACATAGAAAAGCAATGCAGAATGACTTTAGAATGGAATCTCCTTGTGGTGTGACAAACAGTATTCTTGCTCCCGAGCCATGACTAGTGTGAGACCCATCAAAATAAAGTTTCCAAGGTGATTTAGGTTCTACATGAAATATCTAGACTCATCAGGAAAGTCTGCTACCAATGGATGATCGCCTTGTATAGGTGCATCTTCTAGTTGGTTTGCTATCACTTGTCCTTTTATATCCTTTCTTTCCACATACTGAATGCCATACTCACTCAGGGTCATAACCCATTTTTCCAAGCAACCTGTCAATGCTGCATGACTTAGGAGATATTTTAGGGGATAAATCTTTGCTACCAATTGCGTCTTGTGATTCAACATGTAATGTCCTAATTTCTGAGCTACAAAGACAATTTCTAGATAGGGACATTCAATGGATTTGTAGTTTAGCTCATATCTGACCATTGTTTGGTTGATGTAGTATATTTCCCTTTCCTTCTCATCATGATCATTTTGTGCTAGTAATGCCCCCAGTGTTGAAGTTGTTGCAGAAATGTATAGAATCAAAGGTTTTCCTTTGATTGGTGGAATTAAAATAGGTGGTGACAATAGATAATCCTTTTTTTGTTCAAAGGCCTCTTGACATGTCTGTCCACACAAAGGGAATTCCCTTGCGTAAGAGATACTAAAATGATTGGAACTTGTTTTCCAGTTGTGCGATGAAGCGACATATAGATTGTAACCTGACTTGCAATGTCCCAAGTTCACTTATCCCTTTTGGAGGAGGCATGTCTAATATGGATTTCACTTTGGTATGATCAACTTCAATGCCTCTACGAGAAACTATATATCCCAAGAGCTTTCCTGACATCACACCAAAGACAAATTTCTTGGGATTCAAGCAGACCTTGTATTCTTCTAATATTTTGAAAATTTTGTCTAGAACATTCAGGTGACCTTACGTGTCAAAGATTTTTCCAAAAGGTCATCCACATAATCTTCCATTAACTTATGCATCATGTCATGGAATATTGTTGTCATAGCTCTCTGATAAGTGGCACTTGCATTCTTTAGACCAAAAGGCATGATGTTCCAAAAGTATGTACCCCAAGGACATGTGAATGTCATTTTATGTTGATCTTCAGGGCAATATGAATTTGATTATAACCCGAGAAACCATCCATGAGGGACATCTCGTATCCTACTGTGAGATAAACTATGATTTCTATGTTTGGTAATGGAAAGTCATCCTTCAAACATGCTTTGTTCAAGTCACGAAAGTCTATGCAAATGTGGATCTAACTGTTCGGCTTGGTGACTGGTACGAGATTGGATATCCATTCAGTGTAATCTATTGACCATATGAGTCCCACATCTAGCAATTTCTTAAGCTCTACTTTTACTAACAAAGTGATTTGAGGATGCATCTTACGCAACTTTTGTTTCATTGGCCTGACATCTGGAAGTAACGAAAAATGGTGCAAGACTAGTTATGGATCCAACCCAGGCATATCGACATAGGACCATGCAAAGTTAATCTTATGCTCTGAAAAGAATTTGTGAAATTCAGGTTTCTCTTCTTCTGTCAAAGATGTTGCAAAGAAGACAATTTTTGGATCTTTAGTTGTAGATATGTTGACTTCCATAGTATCCTCTATGAGCATTGTCAATTTTTCTTGAGTCATGGGGAGAAAGTCTAGTCCTCCATCCTTGGGCTCCTCAAAGAGGTTTTCACTCGTAGATACGTCATTTATTTTTACTTTTTTATCATCAGAAGGTTCCTTTTGGTTTTCACCTAAAGACGTGTCATTTTTTATTTTATTTTTATTTTTCATTTTACGACTAGAGGATAATGCAATCTCCCCAAAGTAGGCTACACAATCTAGGTCAATAGAAAATCATGCCTTGTGGTCTCCACTTGGTATGCCCTCACGTAGTCCCATGAATTTTTATATGGCCTCATCATTTTGAAATATGTCCATGACTGGCGGGCCTTGTTGATCCCAATCAATTAGCTATGGGTAGACTAAGGAAATAACATCACCAGGATTGGTGAATGGTGGGGAGGACGTTGAAATCATGCAGACGGATTCAGAGAGGTTGAAAATGAAATTGTCACGATCCAACTCCCAATCAGATTCAATCCAATATTTTGCTTCACTTGATTCATACTCATTGTCAAAATAAGGGACAAATGGACTAGAGTCCCGTGGTGATTCAAATGCATCCGAATGATGGTCATTAGGTTCAGGTATGTCCGGTTTATGACCGATGGGATTAGGAGATGGTTCATACTTGTCATTATTCTGTGAACAAAATAGTCTACCCTAATCTACTCTTTTCCTTAGGATTTTAGGATTGTCATTATTCTACGTTGGATCAATATTAAACATTTTTCAAAATATTTCTTCAAAGGTAGGTTCTCCAGGTTCAAGGAATAACTCATCAAGGCAACAATCACTTAGGGATCATTGGGAGCCAAATTCCCATTCGTGGGAGTCAGTTTTGGTAAGGGATTCTTTAATAGTCTCGACACTTTCTGAAGCATTCACACCCTCACTCAAAAGTACATTGGTATGTCGACCATCATTTTCGGGTAATCCATACCCTAACCCAAGATACTTTGGTCTCCGGGGAGGCATTATGGGTTCCCGCATTCTAGTTTTATTTCTTCCAAGGCCACTAGTTCCATCATAGCCTTTTTTCCTTCATTATATCGTAGCCTTTGCTGTATATCTAGATTGGTAATGGGGATGGATCTTCTGGGTTTTTATAAATCCATGTTGATATATCCTCGATGTCTTCTTTGCTCATTTCTCCCCATTTTATAAAAATGCATTATGGAGGAACTTTTAAAATCTCTTTAGGCTTCATTCTGAAACAAGGTCAACCATATACCTTAGGAGACTTGGGTATTTTGGTGATGCAATAGGTCATTTTTAGCTTGAATTCTCTGCATCCTAGGTCTTGGATCTTGACATTGGGATCAACCTTCAGGACAAAGGGAGATGGTGTGGTGGAAGACTTGGAAGAAGTGGACGTGGATAGTTTAGCAAGTGTGGATGGATCAATGTATTTGGAAGAAGAGGAGCTTGGAGCTTCTCGGTTGATGGGCACTTGATGTTCTAAAATACCCCTTAGATTGGGATAATACTAAAAAGGATCAGGTTCTCCATATATGGTGGTCTCACTACCGTCAAAGGGGAACTTTAAGTATTGGTGGTAGGTGGACGAAATGACTTTTAAGGCATGAATCCATGGTCAACCAAGCAAAATGTTATAGGGAAATTCAAGATCCAAGACTTGGAAAGTTGTGTCTATAATGACTGGCCCAACTCGGATAGGAAGAGTGATGACATCTCGAGAGGAACATTCTTCATCATCATACACCTTTATAACAATGCTTTTTGTAGTGTCTATGCAAGCATCAGAGAAGCCTAGAGCCTTTACCACTTTTAGGGAGCATATGTTCAGCCCTGCTCTGCCATCTACTAAAACTCGTCTGACCTTATGCTTATGGATAAAGACTTCAATGTGTAATGTGTCATTATGATTGGACTTTGGTGACGAATAGTCTTGGTCTGAAAATGTTATGTGATGGGGTGTAGTAAGGTATCCCACCATGGCTTCAAACTGGCTGACATCAATGTCGTGAGGGACAAAGGACTCTTGTAAGGTTTTGTCTAATATGGCCTTATGCACAGGAGAAATGCGTAACAGTTAAAGTATAGAGATTTAAGCAGGTGTCTTGCCTAGTTGGTCAATGAGGTTGAATTACCCCTTAGGTTGTGACGATTTGGTAGATGGGCCTGATTGTGACTGTTTAGTAGATGGGCTAGGTATTGTGATTTTCGGCTGCCTAAGGGGAGGAGGGCTAGCTATAGTGACTTTGCCACTATGGGTAGTGACATTACATTCAGGTGCTCTTTTGATAGTAATGGTATTAACATATTCATCATTAGTTTGGATGTGGTTGATAATGGTTCCATCTGAATAGTCAAATGCAGTGCGAGTATAGTTGGCATGATTATTATTAGTCTTAGGACCTGACATAGAGGGATTATTCAAACCATGGTCTTGTAGTGGGTTCTTGTGAATAGTATGGTCTACGTTTGGTGCAAATTGTGGTCCACCTAGTTCAATTGTTAGATTTTCAATAAGGTCTTGTACCAGATTTCTTAGTTGTCGACAAAAGGATGTTTTATGCCATTTAGCACGGTGGTAATTATAGAAAGCATTATCATCCCACCGGGTGATCCCATAATAGTGGTTTACAATTTTTGGCCAAACTAGACACTGAAATTATTATTTTTAACTAAATCTTCACATTCGGGCACCTATAGCGGCTAAACTGTGAGGAATTTGAAGATGGTGAAAACTAGAGTCTCATCAAATTTTTTCTGTAGATTCTAAAAATATTTTTTCAAAATTTTGGAATCAAATTGCACTTCTTTTTCCATCTCCCACGAAAAAATTGACATTTTTCAAAACAACACTTTTAAAAAGTGACGCAATCGTATAACATAACTTTTTTTCCATGAAGGATAAAATTCTAATTCTTTCAAATTTAGATTTGTAACTCTAATATCTAGTGCTTCCACTTGGTTAGATAGTTTTTATTGAATATTTTTTCCTTAATCAAGTTTCAAAGTTAAATGAATTACAATTCAGACAAGCAACCGTATAACGCGTAACTTTTTTTGTATATGTCAAAATTTTATTTTATTTTTTTTGTTGGATCAAGGACTTCAATATCTGGTGCACTCATATTTTTCAATTTTTTTTTAATAATCTTCTATTTTTCCACATGTGAAGAACAAAGAAATTCATTTTCAATGAAAAACCTATGTTTAATAAAACTTAAAAACAAATACATAACAAAACCAAAACATATTAAAATTATATTCATTGGATAGCTTGTTCTTAGGAATACCATAATCATTTGAAATAAATTTTCAATGAATTCATTTGATCCCCCAAAAGCTAAATCAAAAGTGATTTTTATCAGCATTTTGATAGGTGTAAAGGAGACGATTTATAGGTATGGTTTAAAACTAGCAAGGTTCTATCCAAGGGGTTTGATCTAAGGTGATTTGATCAAACCCTCTTCAATTGGAATCCTTAAAATGGAACTTTTTAAGGCTTAAATCATTATATTTTCTAAAAATATGTGATTTTAGCTAAAATTCATTCCTCTCAGGAATTGTAAACCACTATTATGACAGCACCCCACCATGATGGTTTGAACTGTCCTAGGTCATATGGCTTAGGGTCCTGTAGTGTGATGACACCATTTTTAAGGAGATTTTTAAGGACGTCTTTGATTGGTTCACCCAAAGCAGTATAGGTATGTCTCTTTGGGAGTTTCCTTGTCTGTCGGGGATGCCCTTGATTTTGACTGTTTTGATTATTGTGGTTGTTTTAAATGGCATTAGCAGCTAGTGTCGGTGTGTTCATTTGTGTATTTTGTGGTGATGCTCCTTTAAGAGTAAGCACAGGACCCGTTGTGTTCACTACCTTTGCATCAACAATGCCATCATTGGTAATGTGTTTATTCTTGACCCAATATTTGGTTTTGTCTACAGGTGTGTTTATGTTCATGTTCTTAGGGCCATATTTTAGTTCTCCTTTAGCAATAAGGGCCTTCTCAAGTTGGACCCCCTTTTCGACTAAGTCTGTGAAAGTTGTGCAGCAGTGGACTTGTAAGCCATATTTCAATGGCCCTTAGAGAGTTTGGATAAACATGTCGACTTTTTCTTTCTCAGGCATGTCAATATGGCAACGACTTGCTAAACTTCTCCATCTTTGAAACAATGGAATGAAAGTATCACCAATATCCTCTTGTGTGAGTGTGCATAGGCTAGTGATGGAGACATCTGTGTCAATGTTATAAGCATAATTTTCCACAAATCTGTCTTCAAGTTCATCCCATGATTTTATTCCCTTTTGCAAAGTGGAAAACCATTCAAGTGTAGGGCCTGCGAGGCTCTTAGGGAAGAGTCTCATCAAGTAAGTATATTCATAGGCAATGTCCACACAATTGGTTGTGAATTCTTGAATGTGTTCAATAGGATTTGTCTTTCCCTTGTATTTAGTGAAGTTTGGTGCCACATATCCAAGAGGAAATGATGGCATGTATAGATTTGTGTTGAAAGGGTATGGACATAGGTCATATGATGTGTGTGGCCTTTTATTGGATATTTGTATAGTCTCTATTTTTTTTTCCAAGTTCGCCACTTGAGCAATCAAAGCATCGATTATAGGATTGTTTGTAGCATCACACATGGGAGTGATGGGTGTCCCATGAGTCCCCATTTGTTGTGATAAGATGTTCTGATTTTTATTTGAGTGTTGTTGATATTGCAAGTTTTGATTAGGGAAATATTGATGAGTGTGGATGTGTGACACATGTAGGAATGTGTCCTCTTGACATACTAGTTGTTATCTGCGGGCTATGTTGGCCTTGAATATTTTGGTGCCTCAATGATGCCATATGCTATGTACTATGATTTCCTTGTCCAAATTGGTGGTATTTTCCATGAGGAATGTTGGTGTTTTGGCCTTGAGAAGTATTGGTATTAAGTTGTGATGACATGTTGACATTTGGTTGTGGTCCACGAATGAAAATATGTTGTTTATTTCCTCCAAAGGGATTGAATGAAGACCCAATGAAAGGATTTGATGATGATGCTCCCATGGCATTAGATGAAGCTCCAAATAGGGGGTTTGAAGAACTTTCCCCCATTGATGAGGATCCAAAGGTAGCTCCAATTGACTGTGAGGACATTGTTGAAATTGTAGGAATTGATTGTAACATGGCTTGTGACATGGTTGGTGTCCCTCCAATGGATGTTGCATTGATTGTATTGGAATTGTTTTGATTGGATGTGTCATTCTGAAGCAGGGAGGGGGGTGACACAAAACCCTCTCCACTGATTTAATTTCAACACAAACACAAGTATGAAAGAAACTACAACATGAAACTTTCATTAAAATAGAAAATCTGCAAATACAAAATAATAAAGTCTCAATGAGACTATGGGAACCACATATTCCCTTTACAACATCATAAAATTGATTACAAAAATCTGCAACATTCCATAGAATTTGTGTGCTTCTCAAGCACTACAACCAACCCACATGCACACTCTGTCACTCCTCAATAATGGCTGCAAATAAATTATTGAAGCCTTCAAACTTTGCTGCAATTTCTCCTTAGAGAAAAATCCACCTTAATTGTGAGTTTCCTGCCTTTGAAAACTAACTTCAAATTGTAAAATGAATTATCTTTTATTACAAACTTTCCAAATCTGTTGGAATGAAATGAAATTCAATTTCATTTCCATTTCAAACTCAAAAATAATCTTTCCCAAAAGTCCAAGGAGATAATTTTTAATTTTAAATTCCAAAAATCAAAAATCAAACTTCTCACTTGTGCAAGCAACCAGTCTCACACACACTTTATCGGCAACTTCCAAAATTGAACTCACTCATCAAAGTTTCCAATTTGATCAAATGGGAACCCACTTTGATAGTCCCTATTTTTTAGGGATTTGTGGAAGTTGAGATTTTATTTAAAAAAATAAAATCTTAAAAATCTCCTTTAACTTGCAAAAATCCAAATTTGAATTTTGCACTTCCATTTCCTTTGCAACACCTGCTTTTTCGAGCATAATCATTCAACATGAATTTTTAATGTAATTTAATTTAAAATTACATTAATTACAAATATTTTTGGCAACCACTTATTGAAAACCAAACAAAATTAAAATAAAATAAATTTGGTTGATGCAAGATTGCATGAGTCCATGGATGCTCCTGCATCACATTGGATGTAGCATTGATAGTGCTCATGGCAATTTGTGAGGTGGCATCAACATTGTTTTGAGGTTGACTAGTGTGTGAGGCATTGTTTGCATTATTATCGTTTGTATTGTGATCAAGTGATGTTGGTCTCAAAGTGTTAATGTCAAATCCACACGGTAATTTAACTCCTTGATGTAAAAGCATAGCTAGATATCTTTGCGGGTCATATAAGACTAAATCTTCCATGAAGGAGGCTACATCAGGGTTTTGTGCGGCGGCTTCTAAGTCTTCCATAAACACATGTCCATGTTCATCTCTATGCATGAATGATTCAAAGGGATTACGTGATGAAGAGGGCATTTTCATTTCGCTAAAAGGATTGATAAAAGATGTGTCTTGGTTCATGTTTTGATTAATGTCATTGGAAAAGATATAAGTGTTGTTGTCTTGTCTAAAATTAGCCATTTGTCTCCTTTTTCCTTGAAGCCTAGTCTCAACCATATAAAGAATTGCTCAAATTAGGAAGAGGGATGAAAATGGCAACTATATGACACTATGTTTTTTGGATTTTTGATAATAAGGAATGCAATATGACAATGTTGACTAAAGAAAATGTCAAATGCCAAAGGAAAATAACGACTATTTTGTTTTTGGATTTTTAGGAATAAGGTATACAAAATGAGGACCAAGATGATTTGAATGTCTTAAAGTATGCAAATGTAAAGGTCTAAGTGATTTGGAAAAGAGGTTACCCAACCACCCTAAGCTTGATCTGTCTCAATTTGGATCATCAAAGGACTTATTTGCATGACTAAAGGACAAGATGAAAAAGTGACAAAGTGAGGTTTCCTAACTAGACTTTTGAGTTGAAAAGTCTCACAAAAAAGACAATGACTAAGGGAAATAAAGTTGACTAAGCCCAATGACCACCTACTCTTGAAGGCAATGATTTTTCCAAGTATGGTAAGGTTTCCTAATCCAAAACCTACAAATTAAATGAGGATCTAAAGACTAGTTTATGACTTAAAATGATGAATATGGTCTCTAAGGATGCAACTATAATTTTGCAAGTTTGGACCTAAAGGAAGAATGCAAGCTAAAGTATGCAAATAATGAAGGATTTGAGCAATTTTCTTTCTAGCTTTTGACAGAGGCTGCTGGAAAAATATGTTTGATGGAAGATTGGACAAGTTTTCTCTCGGGTTTTGGACTGCAACAGGGATTTTTTTTCCAAGAAAATGCGTCATTTCAGGTTGTGAATGCATTGCAATCTGGTAGATGCATCACAGTTTCAGAAAATATGGCTCTCTAGATAACAAATGCAGCTTAGTAAAGCAATTGCAGCATTCTGTGAATCAAATGTAGTGCAACATAGGAAAATGTGTCACCAGAAATAGCAAATGTAACTTATCAGAGCAAATGTGTCACAGAAAATGGCAAATGTGACGCAAAATGGTGAATGTGTTGCAGGAAAAATAGGTCGAGTTTGTTTGCAATTTTTGGTAAAAATTTGAAATTGTTTCAAGTTGAACATTTGTTTGTAGGTTTGTGAGATGGTGTTTGTTTGTTTGAATGTTTCAGAAAACACTTGGAAAACACAATATTATTGAAAACATCCAGAAAGAAGACAAGTACAACCCTAGGTTAGGCAAGGACTATATTTTCTAGATTCCACGTGGGTTTCCCCAACCACACTTATTCTTAGCGGATAAATCCAGAAGCTTGGCCACATGGGCTCCCCCTTATAGTGCACTCACTTCTCAGGTCAACCAAGCTTCCAACCCCCATAAATCTCCCATGGTAGGTTGATCACCTCTACTAAGAACTGGGAGAATGTGGATGCCTTCACAATGACCGTTGCTGCACTAGCAAATAGATGGGATTTTGGCCACTAAACAAAAGGGTTCTAGTAAATAGTAGGGGACACGACACCTCACGAGCGTATAGCAAGCCACTTAAGGCTTTAACCAATATACTAGGGGCTCTCCTCTGATTGGAATATGCAAAATCTGATAGACGTCGTCCAGGGTAATAGTAGCCTCCCCCATCAGCAAATGGAACAAACAGGTCTTAGAATGCCATCTCTTGGCTAGTGCTATCAACAACCCTCTATTATCCTGGATAATGGGCATATAGGTGACGTAATACAATCCTAGTCGCATCAACCGCCTCTGCTCTTGATCCATCAACTAGTCTTGAAATGCATAAGTGGATGGCCTAAACTCACACGTGTAGATCAGTGGTAATCATTTTTGCACACGTAGAAATGAGCATTAGCACATTATTACAAATACTTATTACCATCTATCTAATTAAACATAAGCAAAAAGTGAGCCTAAAGCTAGGTCAACCCTGGTCAACCTTGGTCAAAGTCAAATGCATTGCATTGACTTCATTTGTGTCGTGGTTTGGCGTTTGCATCGTTTTGTACATCACTTGCGTCACAACAGAGTGAATGCATCGTTTGGACTCACAAATGAGTCATCTTCAATCAAATGCGCCATTGTCAAGTCAAATGCATCGCTTCGCTTCACGCATGTGTTGCAATATTGTGAATGCATCACTATGCTTATCATTTGCACTACAAGACAGTGAATGTGTCTCGATATTCGACAAATGCGTCACACCTAATTGAAAACCTAACAAACCAATTGTGTTTGCATCGCGACATATCGAATGTGTCGAATGCGACTGTGAATGTGACTTATGTGAATGCATATGCATCACGACACATTCGTTGACCTTCCTAAAAACCCTAAAAATGCACACAAAAATGATAAACTGACAAAGTGAGTAAGGCATACATACCAGTGGGTCTGTGCCCTCTGGCCGTTGGAAGGTCCTGACGATGTAATCGCGATGCTCTGTGATAGGAATCACCATCTTTGTGCGCACTCTCCTAGCTCTGAGCTCTCCAAATTTACAAGTGTGAAAGTGAAAATGAATTGACTTCTACTCATTTTTAACCTATTTATAGGGTCAAAGTGGGATTTTCTTCAAAAATTTATTACCAAAGGCTCTTTTGACCAACTTTGACTGCCTTGTTGCCCGCTGTAAATGTGTCAAATTCTGACCCCGCTTGTGCCACTGCCTTTCTGATCATGAAAATAGCTTGTCGGGATACTTTCCAATTTTTTTTGTCACCAGGCCAAAATTTGAAAATTTTCCTAAGGGGGCATAGATACTTTGTACTTTCACTGGGGCATGTTTTTGATCGAATTTTCTTCGTCACAATGTGATAGGCTGCATTATGAAAAAGAGGGGAAAAATGTAGACACATAAAAATGACCTAGGCCTGCAAGCTCTATTGTCGCATATTTCTTCCTAGCATAATTAAAATGTTTAATTATTTTCGCATATTTAATTATGTCTTGTGGTCCACCTTCTTCTATTAATTAAAAAATTTGTAATTATTTAATTAATTCATGTCTTTTATTCCTCTCAATTATATACCAACACCACTATCCACAGGCCGCGAAGAGGGGATAGGTTGATGCAAGAAGGAGGCCATCGCATACACTAGACAATACTTTCACAGTCCCTAAAGGTAAAAGGATAAAATAGTGACCCAATTAAGGTTTCATTATGCAATACCTTTGGAACCTTCCAACTACATGAACTAGGGGTCACAGGTTGGGTTGTAAGGTGACAGCCTTACAACACTCACACCTACAACACTCCTAGAGTATATTTATTTATTTAAATACGTCACTAATTCTCTAATGTCTTTCCATAAATCAATATATGACTATGCCATGACCAAAGCAAATGTTGAAGGATTTGATAACAAATGACCTCACAATACAACTATGCAACTATGAAGCAAGAATAAAGTATGCCTAAAATGACAAGATGTCAAGATGCCAGAATGCCAAGAACTTGTGAGATGTCAAAATGAGACCAAAATTTCCATTTTATAGAAAATACAATTTTGGATGAATGGCCAAGATTGAAGATTGACAAATGCCCTAGAATCAATGGACAAGATTTAATGCAACAACCCACAATTGGGGTTAGTGCAATATTAGGGTAAATTTGAAATGAATGGACAAGATTTGCCTTATAGAAGATCAAATCAAGGGACAAGATGACATGTGACAAGAAGGTAAGGATGGAACAAAAAAAGAGAGAGCTGGAAAATCAAATAATATTAGAAATTACTTGATTTATGGAGGAAAAATTACTATTTTGAATTAAAAATCAATTTAATTCAAAAAGGTGGGGTCATGTGACAATAAATAATTAATTTGAATTATTTACTAAGAGGGAAAATTAGAAAGTGAGACCATTTTAAATAAATAATTTTATTTAAAATGAGGAAAATGCCAAGGTGGACAATAATTAAATAAATTAAAGAATTTATTTAATTATGATAAGACTTGTAGGAATTAATGACGTATTTAAAATTTATTTATTTAAATAATCGAGAGGAATAAAAGACATGAATTAATTAAATAATTACAAATTATTTAATTAATAGAAGAAGGTGGACCACAAGACATAATTAAACATTTTAATTATGCTAGGAAGAAATATGCGACAATAGAGCTTGTAGGCCTAGGTCATTTTTATGTGTCTACAGTTTAATTAAATAATATTCATTATTTAATTAAATTTATCATTTTCTCCTATTAATCAAACAATCAATGTTATTTGGCTAATTCAACCCCTTTCATACTAATTTTAATCTTATTTAATTAGATAATGTGAATTATTTAATTACATTTCTTATGTCTTCTCATTTAAATAAATAATCTTAATTATTTAGTTGAATGTCATTATTCCCCCTTTTTATTAAATAAGTTAATTGTTTAATAAAATTTATAATTTCCTCCATCATGCATAATTAAGTAAATTCTTAAATTACTTAATTAGCTAATTTCT
Organism: Sequoia sempervirens; assembly: GCA_007258455.2. Taxonomy (NCBI): domain Eukaryota; kingdom Viridiplantae; phylum Streptophyta; class Pinopsida; order Cupressales; family Cupressaceae; genus Sequoia; species Sequoia sempervirens. The sequence goes on along the minus strand of VDFB02333894.1, from coordinate 3,007 downwards.
CTCACCCTCCCACTTGCAAAAGAATATTCCCATGGAATATTCCTCCATTTGCACTCCTCCAAAATGAGATTTATATCTTGTAACAACTTCCTAATTTTTAGGAAGTGTGCTTCTTCCAATCAATAAGAGACATTGATTAAAATCATTGATCCTTGTCAACTTGCATTCTCATCCCTTGATGGGAATCCTTGATCCATGCCATCTCCTCTCATTGATTTTCATCCATTGATTGATCAAATCAATTTTGACTATTGATTTAGCTATTTCTCCTATAAAGAGTCTTCATTTCTATGAGAAATGGATCCATTTTTCATTTAGAGTAACTAGACTATAGTGATTTTTAGAGGATTCCTCATAAGCATTTTATCATTTAGCATCCATTTTAGTTAAGCTTTACATCCATTTTAGCTTGTCTTACATCTATTTTCATCAATCTTCATCAATGGCATCCATTTGAAAGCTTGTTTCAATCTAGGGATTAGGTAAGGGCTGAGATTCCACATCAATGCAATAGTAACCCCCCAATGGGATGAGGTTTGAGGAATTAGATTAGTTTCCATTATGCATTTCTAATTTGTTTCATGTTTAATGGCTTCTTTGTTTGATGTTTTCAAGAATTTCATTGGGAGCTTGACTTAACTAGTTAGATTTTGTTTTATTTCTTATGGATCTACCATGTTTAGCTTAGGTTATGATCATGCTCACATTTTGGTTCATTTTAACTAGCTCCCTTCGGGTTCATTTTTATGCGCCGGCCTATGCATCATCAAATCTGCTCGGCCTTTTTGAAGGTTTTGATTTGCCGCTCCACGCGTCTACTCTTCGCAACATCGAGTATCAGCATTCCCTTCGGATCCTGGGAAACTCTGCTGTCCTTCCACGTGTCGCGGTTATGGGAGGTTTTTGTTTCTTGTTTCCTTAAGGCCTCGTCAGGCTGCGAAATGCTTCCACGAAGCCTTCATTCCTAAAAGTTGCTGGTGGGCCCCATAGTTTCTAGCCACAGTGGACTCTTGCTACGTGGCAACCGTTCACAAATCTTTCAACCCGAGGATGAAATAGCAACCGCAGGCAGCGAAATGCTGCCACGCGTCTTTTACGCTCGGCTGATGGAGCGTTCCCTCCGCTATGATAAGGTTCTCATCCCATTCGACACGTGTTGCATTTTCGCAAATCCTCTGCAGCGATGGGAGAAATGTTCATGCGGGCAACGAAAGGCTGCCACGTAACTAGCGTCGGATCTGTTAAGCAGGCGATGAGCCGGATGAACCAAATAATGCTATTGGTTGTTGCTTATCATAATCATTCGCGCCAGTGGATGACACTTGTCTGATCGAGCTTGGCTAGGACTATCGCCATCATTGCAGAAGATGCACCTATGCCCGGGATGACTAGATGTTGTGCTCCGGCTCGATACTGTTGTAACGGCCTTGGAAATATTCTGATTCAGGCATCATTGCAAAAGATTGCAAGATCTTTTCTGTTACTGTTCTCTGAAGTGATGGGAGGTTTTCCTGCTATATATACTTTCTCTGTTGATGAGAAAGTGGCTCGGAACTGGGGAAAAACACACTGGTTTTAGTAAAAAGACGCCAGGCTTTTATTACTATTTTATTTAATTGCAAAACTCTTAGACTGTGACAATTGTTCGGCCTTTTTGTTTTTCATGCTATTTGATTAAAACTGTGAACTGTGCTTTATATTGTCTTGACACTTCATTTGAAGAACTTCTATATATGTTGGATGCAAGTTTGCTTACCTAGATCATGCCGAATGACTCTTCTTGGTAGTGAGAATGTATGCAATATTATTTTATGTCAATAAATAAATTATTTATGCTACTATCTTAAGTCTCTGATGTTTTGGAACACAACAACACCACTCAGGCCCTTAAATCTATGATTTATCATGCCCATCATTAAATCTTGGCGCATCGCCTTAGGTTAGACTTTACTTTATTATATCCATTTTGTTTTCCCTTTCCAAACCCCATTATAGAAGAAGCCGACTTCTCTAAAAATCCGGAGGTTACTCAGTTTAGTGCAAAAGGTCCCCCTTAAACTGAGTTTCCCATAAGACTCTGTTACCTCATCAAATTTTGGCGTCAACAGTTTGTTCTTTTTCTGGCATGTCCGATAGGACCGAGCTTAATGAAATTGTATTGTAGAAGGGTGTATGAGCCATCGGCCTGTAACTAGATCCCAAACTGCAGGCAATCCCAGTTTACTAGTACCTCCACTAGGGACAGTCCAGGTCGCAAATCAGCTGGTAACTGTTCCATTCCCGCCACCCTTTCCTCTCACCATGTTGCCGGCCGCCAACAGAAACTACATAGCATGGGACGCCGGAAGTCCCTTAGTAGCCCCGATAGCACCTGGTGTGTGGGGCACTATCCCGATTTCAGCCATGAAAGCTATGCTGAGGTTTACCGGAGACAGCTCAAGGACACCCACAGAACATTTGTAGGATGTGGCAGACGTATGTCTGGTACACGGTATTACAAAGAAGAATGTAGCCTTGAGGCTCCTTGCCGCATCTTTTAAAGGAAATGCTCTAGATTGGTACCAAACACTGACTCCTAATTCAATTCGCACCTAGGATGAACTCAGAGATCCATTCTATGAAAGGTTCTCGAATGACGGAGATCGTTCTTCATTATATTATCAACTATTTGTCATAAGACGAGCCCCCCAGGAGGCTCTAATGGACTTTAATGCCCGATTTCACACAAATTCGTAGAGGATCCCTGTTACCATACGCCCGACTCCCGAGTTGGCATTTATATTTTATCTGAAGTCCATCAATTCTGACATTTCTGTGATGATCAAGTCTTTGGGAGGAGCTACTCTACTAAATACTTATGGTACCACTATCAAAGCCAAGAATCATTTGATTGATTGCGGGAAATTGCCTCCTCAACCTATTATGCTGATATTTCCTGAAATATCGATCTCCGCGCAAGAGGTCGCGTCAACTAGTGTGCCCACAACTGCCCAGTCAATGTACATAT
>VDFB02333892.1:0-13202 GCA_007258455.2 Sequoia sempervirens | reverse complement strand
TTTTCTTCCTATAAATAAGACTCAGATGCTCCTTCAAAATAGGTTGCTTTATCTGATGTACTCGCATTCTTAGTTTTTCAAGCCATACAGTTATGTTGCTCCATTATACTGTTCTTTTCCAATGAATAAAATGAAGTTATAAGTTCGTTCATCTGAGTTTAAATTTTTCTTGAGGAATACTCATCCAAGGGGTACCACTTGGTGAGCATTCCATCCTTTAGCTTAGTCGTTACTTTATGTTTAGTAATTAGTTAAGAATCTGGCACTGACTGTTCCTATAGCCACTAGAATTCCATTCTGTGACTATTCCTATAGCCAAAGTAGACAGAGTAGTTTCATGTTTGTTCACTCGGATTTTCGTCTCTATCATGCATTTAAACTTAGTATAGTTGTTGGTTGATGCTCAGTGCTTATTTTATTTATTTCCAAGCAATTTACTTTTAGTATTGTGTCCTTCTTAGCTATAGGATTAATATGGCTACTTTAGATCCTTAGTGCACATACTGTGCTAACCCATTTCAAGTTCATGTCCCTAGATTGACAAGTTAAATGCACCTTCATGATGATTGAGATAGCTATTCAAGTTAGATGTCCAATCTCTAAATCATAGCTGCAAGGGCTTAGTTATTAGATCATTGTAGGAGGCCAACATTTTTGGCGTCATTTCCAGGGATGGTGTCAAACTAGGGAATTCTTTGGAGTCATTCATATTTTTTCTTGCTATAGTATTTCTAGAAGTTTTTTCTTTGTATACCCCTCATTTAGGAAAGTAATGATCCACCATTCTTTTTCCAATTCTTTGTGTCATTTGGTTGATAGTGAGTTGATATTGTATGCAAAGAGGAAGGAGGAGAGATACTCGTGGGAGATTCCTTCCTAATAATCATGATCCATTCCAGCTAGTTGAGTATCAGAACCTACCAAGAGAAGAAGAAGAAGAAGATCCACACCCCTTTGTTGATGCATTTCCTGATCTAACTAGCTCTAAATTTTCTACTGAAGACCAAAATATGATTGAGAAACCCTTTGCTTTGGAACTACATTAGGCAGGAATGGGTGATACAAATGGAAAAAGACCTAACCAACCAACTTTTCCTTTCCCCATTGCTCATCAAAATGAAGTTGACAACCTCAAAAATATCCCTACTTTAATCCTTCCTAAGTTCTATGGACTTTTCATAGAAGATCCTGATACTTTCTTGTTTGAGTTTGATATACTCTATAGGAACTATGACTATACCACTGATTCCCATAGGCTTAAGCTATTTCCTACCACCCTAAAAGAAGTTGCATTAAGATGGTTCATGAGCATAGGCAGAAATACTGTGGAGACTTGGGAGGACATGAAGACAAAGTTCCTTGAGAAATACAAGGATTATTGCAGGGGTAGTGACATGAGAGGGGATGACATTTTTAGGATGCAACAAAAGGAAGATGAGAGCCTGGAGGATTATATTGCAAGGTTTTTGTTCTGTTTGCAAAAGTCTCCACACCATACACTCAATGAAGAATCATGAAAGCTAATCTTCCTAAGAGGAAGTAATGATAGCTATACTGATGCCTTGGACCTAATGGGAGGAGGAAATATCTCCCAAGTTCCTTGGGAGGATATCAAGAAGATATGTCAGAAATACTCCAGGGAAGCTTCAAAGAAAGGGGGAGCTTACAAATCTTCTATGGGTACGTCATCTACCAGTGGAGTTTCAAGAATGGAGATTACTCACTTTCTGGAAGACTTCAAGCAAGACATTATAAACAATTTGACTACTTAGCTAGATACACTTCAGACCAAAAAGAAATAAGAGGAGGCAGAGGAAATGTTGGCAGAATACTACCCTCATTACAGACAAAAGAAGTAGGACTGCAAATGCAAGATGGTAGCTAATATTGAAAGTAAGAAGATTCCACCTGAGTTCAAGCCAATCCAGGTTGAAGAAGATCAAGTCTAATATGTTGCACAAAGGAGGCCACGGGCTCCAAGACAAAGTATGCCACCAGATCCATTATATTTTGCTAGGCCATATTTTAATTCTTATTCATCTAGTAACCAATGGCAGGCCCATATCCATCCAATTATGGAGGATATCCACCATAGCCTTGGAGTAACCCTCCAAATACCTAGCCTAATCACCAAAACTCTCCAGCCTAGTGGCAACAACCTCAGGGGAATTGGCAGCAATTCCAAGGAAATTGGCAGCAAACAAATCAATGGAGGGGAGGACAACAATGGCCAAAACCAGACAAATAGCTACATGCATCCACCTTCTCAGCCCCAACAACCTGCTACAATGCCTCCTCCTGCTAGCTTAAGTTCAAATGCACCCAAACCTACTCAGATACCAACTCAACCCACACCCAACGAACTACATTTCCCAAAGATTGGAAACGGAAACAAAAGGGGAAGAGAGGAGGACACAAAATTTTGACATTTTAGGATCAATCAAGCATATATGTGTCCAGATACCTCATTTCAAGTTTCATAAATATGTTCCAATCTATGGCAAGGAAATCAAGGAAGCATGCCTTAAGAAACTAGGCAGGAAGAAGAAAGACCCCACTATGGTTAATGTGGTGGGAAAACTAGCTAACATCATGCTTGGGAGAGTGAATGTTCCCAAATATAATGATCCAGGGAGCCCTATGGTAGGAGTTGTCATAAATGGGGTCCAAATAAGAAATGTTATGATTGATTTGGGAGCAACAATAAATGTAATGACCAAGGATATCCTACATCAACTAAATGTTGCAAGCATGAGACCTACTCCTACTATCTTGTAGCTTGTTGATAGTTCTATTGTTAAACCTGATGGTATAGTAGAAGACCTTGTGGTAACTCTAGACTCATAGGAATACCCGAAAGATTTCATGATTCTTTCTCCTAAAGCCACACTAGGCGAGTACCCCATTATGGAAGACTATGGTTAGCTTACAACAGATGCATATATTGATCGTGATTACGAGATGATCTTCATTTCTATTAAGTAAGAGCAATCTTCAAAAAAATCTCTGTTCTCTTCTACCTTCCAACTCTCACCATCCCATGACATGGATAGTCCCTGTGATGGCCACATGTTGGTGAAGAGGTCAGGAAGTTAATTTGTGGCACAACCGATGATATTAGGCGTACTCTTTCATGCAACTTCAAGAGGAAGATGAAGTATTGTCTAACATAATTCAGAATCATTGTGAAATAGAGGAAGCATCATCCTCTCATTTTGTTGATCTAGTAAAGACACTTTTTCCTGCTCTTCCTGCAGCAGAACTTCATACAGCAATAGGTATGTCTCATACATTGCTGCCACATGAACTCAAAGTACCAAGCATTAGTGAGGCAGCTACAGTAGAGATAACTACACAAGTGCAAGTGTCTGAAGGAAAATATCTAAATATTAACAACAAATTGAGTGAAGAACAACAATTGTTATTGACAAACTTACTGAGAACCCACCAGCATGCTTTTACGTGGGACTATCATGATATGAATGGCTTGGACCCTAATATTTTCACTCATAGGATTTACATTAGAGATTATTATACCCTAGTGAGACAGCCACAAAGAAGAATTAACCCTGTACTAAGAGAAATTGTAAAAGGTGAACTACAAAAATTGTTAGATGCAGGATTTATCTAACCCATATCAGATAGCCAATGGGTGTCTTCATTGGTAATTGTACCAAAAAAGGGAGGGAAGTGGCAAGTTTGTGTTGATTATAGGGAACTCAATGCAGCAACCAAAAAATACCATTTTCCCTTACCTTTCATAGATCAAGTTTTGGACTCACTTGCAGGAAAGCAATACTTTTCTTTTCTAGATGGATTCAGTGGGTATAACTAGATCTAAATTGCACCTGAGGACTAGGAGAATACCACCTTTACTTTTCTATGGGGGACCTATGCCTACTCAGTACTTCCATTTGGCTTATGCAATGCACCTGCAACTTTTCAGAGGGCAGTCATTAGCATATTTTTCAAACATCTCTCATGATTGCATGGAAATCTATATGGATGACTTTACCACCTATGGTGTTGATTTCAATGAAGCATTAGAGAATCTTAGGCGAGTCTTAAAGAGATGTGAAGAACACAACCTATCTCTAAATAGTTAAAAGTGCTTCATGATAATACAGGAAGGTGTAGTCCTTGGCCACTACATCTCTCACAAAAGAATTCAAGTAGATCCTGCAAAGATTGAGGTGATCACTAATCTGCCTATACCTACAAAACAAAAAGATATTAGGAGTTTCTTGGGCCATGCAAGCTACTACAGTAATTTCATCAAGGATTTAAGCAAAATAGCAACACCATTGTATACTCTTCTCACTAAATATGTTGAGTTTCAGTGGATAGAAGACTGTGACAAGGAATTTCCTTATTTGAAGGAAACTTTGAATCATGCTCCTGTACTCAAAGGTCCTAATTGGGAGCTTCCTTTCCACATCCATACAAATGCATCAAACTATGTCATAGGAGCAGTCTTAGGATAGAAAGAAGGGGCTATTGGAAATTCTATTTATTTTGTCAGCAAAAACTTGCAAGGAGCTGAATTCAATTATATAGTAACAAAAAAAGAAATTTTGGCAGTGATCTATGCCCTAAACAAATTCAGACATTACATAACAGGCTACCAAATATTTGTGCACACAGATCATGTAGCCATTAGGTATCTCATGAATAAACCTCTCATATTAGGTAGGTTAGCAAGATAGTTATTGTTGATGTAGGAATTTGACATAAACATTGTAGACAAACCAGGGAAGGCCAATGTCATTGCAGACTTTCTTTCAAGGCTAACTATATCAGAAGATAATCATGTCATAGATGATTATTTCCCTAATGAGAACTTATTTTCCATTAGTGTGCAAACACCCTAGTATGCTGACATAGCTAACTATCTGGTCACAAGAAGAGTTCCTCCTCACTTCTCTCCAAAAGAGAGAAGGGTGCTCATTGAAAGATCATTTCCTTTTTCATGGATTGCAGGATGTTTGTTTTACACTGGACCAGACCATTTTATGAAGAGATGTGTGAGGGAAGATGAGACATATGATATTTTTCATGCATGGTACAATGAACCATGTGCAGGACATTTTGCAGCCAAAAGGACAGTGATGAATATTCTAAATACAGGATACTATTGGCCAACACTCCACAAGGATGCAAGGAGATATATGAGAAAGTGTGATAGATTCCAAAGGATGGGTAGGCCAACCAAATTTTATGAGATGTCCCTTTACCCTCAGGTAGTAATCGCTCCATTTGACAAGTGGGGATTGGACTTTGTACGACCCATCGATCCTTCATCAAATGGTAAGTCCTATATCTTAGTATGCACTGATTATGTAACTAAGTGGGTAGAAGCTAAGCCCATGAAGCATGCAAGAGATAATAAGGTTGTTGAATCTCTTTATGAGGATATTTTCACACTATATGGGGTTCTAAGAGAGATAGTGACTGATTAAGGAGCTCAATTCACCTCAACCCTTGTTGCAACATTGGTCAATGAGTATAGCATAAGGCACAAGAAGTCCACTCCTTATCACCCTCAGGCCAATGGCCAAGTTGAGGTGACTAACAGGGAAATTGAAGTAATTTTGACCAAAATAGTGGTTGTTCATAAGAAGGATTGAGAAAATAGGCTACCAGAAGCTGTCTGGGCCTATAGGACAACCTAGAAAAAAAATAGGCTTCACTCCTTTTGAGTTATTGTATGGAAAGACAGCTATGATGCCCATTGAATTTAAGCATAAGACTCTTAGAACTATAATAGACTTGGGGATGGATATCTCTGAAGCACAAAGAGACAAAATCATGTAGCTCAATGCATTGGATGAAATGAGGAAGGAAAACTTGCATCATACAAACGCAATGCAGAATCAGAGAATAAAGTGGCATGACAAATTCATCAAGGACAAGAAATTCTAGCCAGGTGATTGGGCCCTGCTTTACGACTCAAGGTATCAAGATAATGCAGGAATATTATAGACAAGGTGGCTAGGACCATATGAGGTTGCTGAAGTATTCCCCAATGGTGTTGTTCAACTCACCACCATTAACCCTATCAAATTTAGGCTGCTTATCAATGGTCATCGCCTAAGATTGTATCACAAGCTAACTTCCAAGGAGGAATTCCTCCAGCAATTCACTTAGCATGCAACACTCGAACTTCCTGTAGCCGAAGGACGCAGACCTAGTGTCCCTCCTTTTGGCTAACTAAGGTACATAACTTGTCATAATAAAGACTTCCACTTTTGTGGGGGTCCACTTCTTCACCCATCCATTTCCAACTCTCTCTCTCTCTTTCATCACACCTCCATTAATTGCTCAATTGACCTCTTAAAAGGTGATCGGTACTTTCTCCATAATCTTCATAATATATCTTCCAAGAATCCAAGTACATGTGCATCAAGTTGTTATCTCTTAATTGTCTTTTAGTACATTCATTTAATTCTTGTAAATTAATATAGACATTCTCCATAGCATGTCATTACTCCTTGCCTTGTCAATTGTCATAACTATTGTGCATGTGAGGACATATGCTCAAATTTAGGTTAAGGGGGAGTGTGAATACTATGTCCACGTGTCTATCCATACCAGTTCATGTCAGCAAAGTTTAAATTGAGTCAATTTGAATTCTGAGTGAGATGACTGCTCGCATGTGTGAGGTGATATCAATTGCCACAATTTTTCTCAATCATAGCCTTCATTTATTACTCCTTTACTACCTTTATTGCTCCTATCATAATCTTAAGCCAAAAAAAGGAAAAATTCAGACGATATTGGAGTTGGAAATTCGGTAGCATTATAGGAAGGAGAAGTGTAGCTTTCAGACGAAGATTGTAGGAAGATAAACCTTGCAGAGTGATTGTTTATTTGCAAATAGCTGAACAATGAGAGGTGGGTTAATTCGAAATGAACCCACAGTTCATGATGCATTACTATAGGATGCACCTAGGCTGGTCAAGTTCAAAAATTGTAGGTGGTTAGATTATTTCATGAAGCTTAATGGTTTTAATGAAGATGTTGCGTTGGAATTTTCCTAGACACTGTCTGAAGGAAAGGCCACGATAAAAGGGTTAGAAGTAATGGCTACTAAAGAAATAATTTTAGAAGTTACAGGGCTTCCTGTCGATGGTGAAAATTACCCTGCTTCTAGAGATGCTAGGTCAGTGAGGGCTGAATTTACAGAACATGATGACCCTCCATTGAGTGTGGACAAACAAGGTGAAAAAATAACCTCTTTACTCGAGCCATGGAAGCAAGTAGATGTTCATGTTGTGAAGTACATTACCTACAAAGGTCATCAATCGAACCTACATCCTATGTACTTTAAACTTTTGAATTATATGAGGCACAAGGGAAGAATGAATGTTCCAAATGTGCTATACCACCTTCTCTCAATCATGGCGACTGAGACCTAAAAAGGTAGGGATAATTCCATTTCCCACCATTTTCTGATCAAATTGTTAGTTGAGAAGTCTCTACATGATGTGTCTGACATAACTTGGGAAGAATTCTTAAATGTTGATCAAATTACAGCAAAAAAATTGTGACCTAGGGTTTTTCCTCAACCGCGTAGGGCTAGTAGAAAATTGAGTATGGCTAAACCTACTCCTAGTGCCTCAACTTCTAGCACAAGCCCTAGTGAAAACCCTCTTGTAGCTAAACAAACCATAGAAATTATCTCTTCTAAGGCAGAGCATTCAGACAAAGAAAGTTCCTCTTCAGATTATGATGATGCTTCTTAACATCTTTGGAATTGAAATAAAATTTCCATCACAGAAAAATAAGAAGAATTAAGCTAAAATAAAATTATGGAAAGAAAGTTCGCTTCTAAAAAGTAGAAGGTTGAGCATTGTTCTTCACACAAAGCTGAAGAAAGAACTGCCAAGGGAGGAGGAGGGAGGGAGGCCCTCTGAAAATCAAGAGACCAAAGGCTGAGGTGTGCTGGTGTCTCCGCGAGAAGCCAGGACTGAAAACAGCATCAGGACTTCAGGTCAATGGGGTGGAATTGAATGTTGGAAAAGGAGCATGAGGAGGGGCAGCAGATCGGTGATATTGAACAAGTTGAAGTCAAAAGTTTAGAAAATTAAAGGGCTACAGCCAAGAGTAGAAAACAAGAGTTCATAGCAAGAGAGGAAGAAGAGCCTTGAGCAGGAGGCCTCTGACGAGGTGGGAGAACAATCTAACACTACAACCCAAAGAGTGGTTGAAAAAACAAGATCCAACAGCAAGAGCCACATAGAGAAAGTAGCAATGCAGGGAAAAATTAGAGAGTGGGAATACATAGACCCTCTAATAATTTTCAACATGCACATGGTAGCTATGAATTTATGGAAAGAGATACAGAGGAGAGAAGAAGAATGGAAAGAGGACAAATGTAGGGTCAAGAAAGAAATTCAAAGAGAGAGATGAGGAGATTGAAGATAAGGATGCAAAAATTGCTACTCTAAAGAACAAGGTGGACAATATGGCAGCCTTAGTACCTCAGATATTAGAATGTAGAACTCCTCTAGAGGATTATGCCCTGTATTTGAAGGAGAAGCATCTTTCTTTTAAAATGGAAAGGATTGTTTCAAGTTTGATCCTTCCATTGAGACTCCTCTTGAACTTTTCAAGTCTTAACGTATTGCTCCTCCTAAAATGAAGAATTTGTTGTGTGAATTCTACTTACATAATTATGTTGTGACCCAGGACCATGATTGGAATCCATTAATGTTGTATGTTTGGGATGTCCAATTAAGGGCATTCATGTCTTGGATACAGAATGAGATTAGTCAGGGAAAACAATTCAAGACTTATAGGCAAATTGAATTCAACACCCCCCTATCTATCAGGTCTGAATCTAGAAATCTAGGGAGCATTTTCATGGATTAGCATAAAATTATTTATAGACCAAGCTATGGTAGTAGGATCTTGTCTAAGAGAGAATTAGTTTATGAAGAATATGAGGAGGTAGCAAAACCAAAGGGGAATTTGTGATGGGATACCTGTCACAAAGGTGAAATAGCCTAACTAATGAGTTAAAACAAGTTGAGCCTCACTCTATTTAGAACTATGTTGCAGCACTTAAGATAGTTGATAGATATATACAAATTGGATTAATGAATGCTAGTTTAAGATAGTTATCAATATGAAATTGTTGTGCATACTAATATTGTTTTTCAGATATAATTAGTAGCCTAAAAATTGAAGAAGATTCTTCCAGCTAGTCATTCGCCATAACGGTCAACAAGGTCATCACTCAAAGGTCAATGGAGGGAAGACTCTCAACAGCTAGAGATTCCTCATTCAAATCTAAATTGTAACGGCCTTGTAAATGGTCTTAATTTCCTATTGAGAGAATATAGGCATTACTGTTGTGCTAAATTTTTGTTAAGGAAAACATGTCTTACTAGATTCCACATATGCGTAACCGCCTCTCCACTTTTTATGCTTTCCCTAAAGTGGCATCCTCCTAATCTGTTGGAGTTGACTGCCTTGATAGGTGATTAGTTAGCAGATTTTATTCCTATAAATAAGACTCGGATGCTCCTTCAAAAGAGGTTGCTTAATCTGATGATGTACTCGCATTCTTAGTTTTTCAAGCAATACAGTTATGCTACTCCATTGTACTATTGTTTCCAATGACTAAAATGAAGTTATAAGTTTGTGCATCTGAGTTTAAATTTGTCTTGAGAAATAATCATCCAAGGGGGGCCAATTTGTGAGCATTCCATCCTTTAAGTTACTCATTACTTTCTATTCAGTAATTAGTTAAGAATCTGGCATTGACTGTTCCTGCAACCACTAGAATTCCATTCTATGACTGTTTAGTAGCCAAAGAAGACAGAGTAGTTTCTTGTTTGTTCACTCAGATTTTCATCTTTGTCATGCATTTCAGCTTAATATAGTTGTTGGTTGATGCTCAGTGCTTATGTTATTTCTTTCCAAGCAATTTACTTTCAGTATTGTGTCTTTCTTAGCTGGAGGATGAATATGGCTACTTTGGATCCTTAGTGCACATACTATGCTAACCCATTTCAAGTTCACGTCCCTGGGTTGACAAGTTAAATGCACCTTCATGATGATTGAGATAGCTATTTAGGTTAGATTTCCAATCTTTGAATCATAGTTGTAAGGGCTTAGTTATCAAATCATTGTACGAGGCCAATAGTCTTGACAACTTTATACTCACAAAAATATCTTTTAAAGCTTTCATTCTCACAATCCCACCTTGAAACTACCTAATTCAATAGTAATTTTCACAAAGTCTCACTAATGGAACACAAAATGCAACATGAATTAGAATAGACTCCTAAAACAAAATTCACAAAACCAAGGCATAAAGAGGATTTGGCTCTTGAATCACTGTCAACATCAATTGATATTGTAAACTTTAGACAAGAAAATTGGAAGGAGAAGCCTATTATTTTATTGAAATGGAGTAAAAGATCAAAATATGATTCAAAGAAGTTTACAAGTCTCTCTTCAATGAATATGAGAGCAAGAAACAAAATTTTGAACCCTGAGAAATTAAAAATTTTGAAACTTATAGCCTTCAAGTGACATCAATGGTGAGAATAGAAAAATCAACTTCATTTGCATCTCAGAATGGAAACTTTTCCCCATTTTGAGCTCAAGGAAAAATCTTGAAAAAGAGTACCATAATCTGCTCCAAATTGCATCAAAAAGATGGAAACTTCCCATCTCCAAAGGGTCCATCCAAAAAATCCTCAAAATCAGGTGCAAAAACTCAAGAACTGAAATTAGAAAGTCTAGTTTGTCATCTCTTTTCCAAATCCTCCGAAGAACTCCTACTCAAAATAGAAAGTTTTCAAGAGGACTTAAGTATACCGACTGCATTTAAAACCATAACAAACACCAAGGTAATTTATAGAAACATTACCATTAGTGATGTTTTACAATCATCTACAATTTCAAAAAAACAATATAGAAACTCTCCTAATACATCTATTTTTTGCAATTTGAGTAAAAATTAATATTTTGCAAAAAATCAAAACACTATTAGAAGGCTCCTATGTATTTGATTTTTCTTACAAAAAATCATAAAACTATATTATGATCCCTAGACACTAAGGTATGGATAGCTTGACCTAGTGAAAGGGTCAATGTGCATGTGGTTCACATGAAAAGCACAAGGGAAAGGCATGGTTTTTATTTTATTTTCTTTAAAAATCAATCAAATGCCTAAGGCATTGGTTCGACCTAGGCAAAACATATGTGATGAGGCATTAATAAGCATTTTTTTTTTAAAGAATGTAATTAAAATCACATTCGACCTTGGGCATGCAGAAACCCTAACACCAAAATTGAACCCTATCTCACATTTTGAACATCATTATTCACTTGGCAACTTGGGATCAAAGAGTTTTGCATTCGACCACCATGGGAAACTAGGGTTTGAGTTGGAACTCCACCATTCGAGCTTGGGCGTATAGGTCATGGCCATGACCAATTTCTTGATGCATTTTGTGTGTTTTGTGCTTCAGTTGCTCTAATGTTTTGTTTGGCTGCCATGAGAGTGCTTGGTTTGATCTTTTTGAGAAGGTTTGGCTATGGGCTTGGACTGGTTTTCCCACCTACAGTCATGGTAAGCTCTCTTCATATTTACACCTTATGTATTTCCTTTCTAAAGAGGCTCGGTTTGTGAGCTTATTGAGCAAAACAAGTGAAGAATGCATTTTTTCTAAGATTGGCCATTGTACAGGCTGGAGCTTCACCATATACATTTCTCTTATTTCTGTCAAAACAAACTTTTCTGGGCTTGACCCATGATGTAGAAATGAATGGCATTTGTAAAGAAGAGGAAATCAAGAGAAAACCATGAATTTTGTCTTTGTTTTCAAGGGCTTGCAAACCCTCAATGGCCACGGCTATGACCATACCATGCTCCATTTTCTGAAGGGCTTCATTATTTGAATAGATTGAAACCCCCGTTGTCTCTATATTTTGAACTTTTGAGATAAAAACCCAAGTGGGTTTGGTGTTTTGTGAAGAGAAAACCTCCTCTCACGTCGCAGCCATGAGAGTACCAACTAGGATTTTGATGCATTTACATTTCTCATATGTTTTCTAAATATGCATAGGCAATATTTTATTTCATTTTCTAGGTTTGAAAACCCATCGTGACCATGGCCATTAACTTTACTAACTTGATTTTATGTTATGTTCCTTTGATAATAAGCTCAAAACATGTTGATTTACTCTATATTTGTGTTTAGAACACAATACCCTAAATGGGTATCATCATTTGTGAAAGAAAATTACTCTCAGGTTGTGGCCATGAGAGCTTAGCTGAGTTTATTTGTCATTCATGTATGAGCTTGAACTGCCTCTATCTCTTCATTTGCAAGTTCACAATGCAAACCCATGTGGGTTTCCTCTTAAAAGTTCAAAACTGGGCACCATTGCACTTGTCTACATTTTGAAACCCTAGCTTTCTGGTATTGGCTCACTGTCTTTGAAAAGAAACAATCAGTTCATTTTCCTGGTTCAAATACATATTATTGTAGCTCCACTTGCTTGCTCTCATAATGCAAATTTCACTTAACTCATAAATCATTCTTAATCGAACAAACTGTTGTCCTCTTTGTATTGTTTCTAATCTCTCCTTTCATTGCACATACTGTTAGCATTTACTTGCCTTTCATTCTTGCTTGAAGTGTATAAACAAAATGAATCTTAGCTTAATTTGATACTTTTCAGTTACTTATCAAAAACATGCTTTCTCTTCCATGTAATTTTTTGTTCACTGTTTAGCATAAGTTGTAATGAAAATTGCACACACTCTCACACAGAGAACTCAATTTACTCTCAAATGCACTGTAAATTGATGCTTTCATTTTACTTACCCACTTTACAAGGTTGCACTCAGCCAACATGATACTCCTATAGGTCACTTGTTGCTTGTTGTCATCCATTTTATGCACTTGAATGCTTCAGAAATGTATTTCTAATTCCACCTTCATCACAGCTTCATGTGACAATGCAATGAGATATTCTTTATGCATTTTTAGCATCAATTATTTTGAAACCATCCTTGAGTTTCTTTGTGTCCTATTGGTAGTAATGATGTTGTTTCACATTACATTCAGCTCAAGCACTTAGTGTATTGCATTTTCAATTCAAAAGTGCTTATTTTCCTTCACCCTTGACCTTCAAGCTTCATTTGCAGCCACTTACAATTTTTTTTATGAATGAAG
>VDFB02333891.1:0-27961 GCA_007258455.2 Sequoia sempervirens | reverse complement strand
CATAATCCTTCTCAATTTCATATCCAAACTCAGTTAACCATGAATTCCTTTGTTCAACTTCCTTGATGATGCAACTATCAGAGTTTACCAAAAATATTATATCATTCATATACTTTGAAACCAATTCTCTTGGAATTTTCCTTCTTTTAATTTTCCTTTGAAACTTTCCAAAGAATGCACCAAGGGCATCTTCTTGAGCATCTAATTCCCTAATTTTTCTCATAATTTGCTCAATATAATGAGAAACTAGTATGTTATTCTCCCAACTAACTTCTCCTAATCTAGGCATCTCCTTCATAAAGTAGAAAATAAAGCATAAAACTAATGTACCATATCTGAATGTACCTTTATTCTTCTTGAACTTTTTTAGATTCTCCAACAAATGTTGTCGGAGCAACTCACAAAGATCATATTCAGTTCTATTTTCAACCATATCCAATGTAAGATCAATTGCAGTAGTGGAGACATCATTGTTTCCAATAATCATAAGTGAAATAACTAAGCCTACATATTGAACTGTTGGGTTGGAGATTCCAACAAATGTGTTCCTTATTAAACAATTTTCTCTATCAAAATTACAAATAGGAGTTGTTCAGGAGGATGATAATCTAGTAACTTCCCTAATTACATCTCTAGATATCATAAATGCTTCATTAAACCACACAAAATCACCATGAAATCTACTAAGCACCATTCTGATACATCTTCCTTCACTACTAAAGTCTGGAAAACTATTCCATACATCTGATTTCGTTTCTGTAAGCACATTGTACTTAATTTTTTGGGTAAAACCATTTCTACTTAATTCTTCACTCCACAGTATGAGAGTTATTTTGTAACCAGATTCTTCCAATTCTCCATGAATGTATGCTCCAACATCTTCAATCGGTATGACACCAAGAGGAATATCTAGAAAAGCACCCAAAAGATCAAGTTCTAGGGATTTAATAAGATGCATTTTGTACTTTGGTTCTAGTCTTTCCAAAAAAAATATAAGCTAAGGAAAATCCATTGCATACAAGATACCACAAGTAATTCAAAAGTCAACTTACCTTTTCCTTTTCTACCAAATCCTATTTTAGAATTTCCATAGGATAAAATTGCTCTAGTTCTTCAAGCTTCCTCTCCACGCTTCTTCTTACACAAATTATTTTCATTTAATGCATTTTCCTAATCATATATAAATTTATTCTTTTCATCCCAATTTATTCTATAATTAATGTTTCAGATTGCAAGTAGATCACTTCAAAATTTGTGAAAGCTTTCATCCTTTAAAATTATGCTAGATACATTCTTCGCACATGTGTGACTGAAAATTCCTTTTACATGAATTATTGAGTTCATAGCCTTAATAAATGTACTTCTACTATGGTGGGTATGTGTAGAATCATGATGGGCCAAAAATTGAGGATATGATGTGTATGTGTGCCTGGTATGTGGTTGACAACATTTTTTTCACCCAAAATTGATGAAACAAAAAGGGTTTTTAAAGGAGATTCTCAACTTTTCACCAATATAGATTATGTTTTACTTTGAATTTTATAAGTAATTATTATTCATTTTCTATTTGAATTATGACTAAAGTCCTGATTGATAGGCTGACTAAAAAACATCTATAGCTTTCAAATGGTATCACATTTTTTGAATCTGAAACATGCGTCACATTCTATGCTTCACATACTATAGGATTAAAAAAAAATTGAATTTCATGAAGTTTTGACCAAGTTAAGGTGGTCAAACATATGAGTTTTTATATTTTTTAAAAGTCGTAATAAAAAAATCATAATTAATTATTTACTTGGAAAAAATTTACAAAAAGTTATGCATCACATCGGGACATGAGTCCTACTTATATCTAAAATATTATAAAAAAATATTATCATTTTGTTGTGGTTAGGGTGGTCAGACAAACACCTACTTATTTTTTCCCTGAAATTGAAATACTACTACATTGAAATTAAAAATTTTCACCACATAATTTTATTTTTTTAAAATAAACATAGTAGTTTAGAAAATACATTCAATTTTCTATAGATTCTATTCTTACATATTTTTGAAATAATATAGATAACTTATTCAAATTTTTACGTCAAGTTTCCTAACTCTGATTTTTCTAAATTTTCATCACCACTTAAGGGCCTATTTTTTCCATGAAGATCGATCACATACCCTGATATGAAATCAAAGAAGGGGTTCATAATTTTTTTGATTAATGCTCCCCCTTAGCCAAGTTCTGAATTAATTTTTGACTGATGTATCTACACCGGATGATGGTATAGAAACAAATTCTTCTAGTTCTACTTGCATTCTGAATTATCCTTCTTTTCTCCATATTCTCTCTATCTCTTTTTTAACTTCTGTCGAGTCAACCTTGATGATTGATTCATATCCTTTTGTTGGATTGTTACATCTCAATTTTCTACTTCTAATATTTTGTGGATTGTTACAATTAAAGAAAACAACATTCTTACATCCAAGCTTTCTCCTATTCAATTCATATTTTAACTAGTTAGCTTTATGCCCAATTGAATTGCAGAGATAACAATAACCTTTAAATGAATAAATCATCTTATCTGAATTTTGATTACTATTGGTTTCATCATTTTGCTTCATTTTACTTTTACAGTTTTTTTCCCTATGTCCAAACTTATTGCAAGAATAATAGAAATAATTAAAAGATAAGTACCTTTGAGCATTAGGTTATCTAATGGGAGTCCTTCTAGTTTTACTTCTTAAGTCCTTTATTTGTCCATCTTTGCATAGAGTCTTCTTATTTGTAGGTTGTTTTATCTCTGAATTTTGTTCTTCTTCAAACCCTAAGCCTCTTTTATCCATTGCAGGTCTTTGATAATCAATCAACTCATTAAGCTTTGCAGTGCTTGTCTTGAATTCATCCTCAAATGTTTTTTCCTTTTCTATATTTGATCTCAAAATTTTCATTTCTTGCTTGAGCATTATACATTCATCTTTCTTTCTTTGGATTTCAACTTTTTGGTAGTCTTTAATTCTTTTTTTTCTTCCAATTGATGTGAACCATATATTTTTGGGCGTGAGGCTTATAGGCTACTCTTGCACTCTTAAGATGTTTCACCTAAAATGAGAGAGATCAACCTCATGAAAAATTAATGTGGTTCACTCAAATTAGGAAATGTATGATGTTATTAAGGATAAATGAGATTATCTAAATGCAATAAGCTAAGTAATTAACTGATTATGAATGTAAAACCTAAGAAATATGCAATGTTTGAAAACATGATGTGATATGCAAGCATGGACTAAATATGAACAAATGCAGAACAAAAAAGAAGAAAGCTAAATCAGAGTGCACCTAGGAAGGGAATGAAGAATTTTGAGTGTCTTGAATGATGACAGATATCACTAAAAATCACCAGTGGGACTCATTCACCAGTGATGGCGAATTAGTCCTGCTTCTGATGAAAACTTCTTGCTTCTGATGAAAAATTCTAAGAACAGGTTTCTAAGTGTTAGGATCCGAAATCTGATAAAATCTAGTTTTCAAGCCTTAAGGTGGGACTCATTCACCACTGATGGTGAATCAGTCCTCTCCCAATTTTTTTTGAAATTAGGGACCAATTTTGTAGCACCAGATCTGAGAATGTCTACTTGTCTAGTTGATGGATTCAAATCTACAGAAAATGGATTGTAGGTTGTCTCCAAGCTTGAAATAGGAAGTAGTTGACTTGAAACACTTTGTTGACTTCTTGTCCACTTTTCAACACCTAAATACTTGATAAATATGCATACAAAAGTCTACACACATACATGAAAAAGGGGGAAAATGGTTAAGGGTTAGGTTATAGGGATTTTCCTTGGTCAAATCGCACTTTGGTAATGAAACCCTTAATGAAGAAATGGAATGAAATGAACAAGGAAAGATCAATAAACAACATGCAAATGTCCTAAACTCACCAACCTTGTTGAAGGAATATGAAGATATATCAATGGCTGCTCCAAAAATACATGATTGATGCTTGATTGAATGTTGCAAAGTGCTTGAATACTTGAATGAATGAGTGAATTACTGAACTTGATGAATAGGGAGATGTAAAATGAGGAGGAAAAGACTTATTTATACACACTTGTGCCTTATTAACCCAAAGATACCTCATCACATGAAGACATAAGGTGATTTTAAATAAAAACCCAAAAGAAAATTTGAAATATTTTGAATTTTGAGCCAAGAGGAACTCATTTACCACCCATGGTGAATGGGTCCCACCTTGGACTCGAAAGTGGGTGTCAGGAATTATCTTGCATTTAATATTGCTTGTTGGGTTTACATTAAAAAACACACTTAATTAAGCCTTATGAGTGCATAAAGGCATCAAACAAAGCATAAGAAAGGTGTAAATAGTGAAATTGAGCCTAGAAAATCATGAAATCTTGTTACAAGACTTTACAACACTTCAAAATAGGACTTGATAAGTGATGAAAAGGTGATTTTTATCTGAATTGTAATGAATAGAGTCTAGAAAAGTGTATAAATATTTTACAACACCTCAACAAGATGCCATAATTTGAATTTTAAGGAACTAATGTGAATGTTTAAGCCACATTACAACATTAAATCAAAGTGAAATGGACCAATCATCATGAATAAATACCTAAAAGACCATGAAAATGCCAAGGGGCCAGTTTTCTATAGCACATTTAGCCCCCACTTTAGTGAGAGGATGAACTTGCTTCAAAATCACACTAAAGTAGCCATGGATATTGAGAAGGATCCCAATGCACTTATGCTAGAAAAATGGAATGACATCAATCAAGAGGGATGGTGAAGCCCCTAGGATAAAGATCCCATGAAAAACCAAACATCAGAACAAAGGAACATAAATGAGAAGAAAGAGAAGAATTGGATTGAGCTTTGATTGTTTGTCCAACTAGTTGTGGATTAGATCTAGGCTGTTTATGAGAAAAAAGAGAATGCATACTCACTCTGGGGTGACAGAACTCATGTTGGTCCACCGGGTGAGAGAACCCAAAAAGGTAAGATACATATGCTAGTTGGTATGCACTCACAAACACATAGGTGGCTATGGGGAAATTCGTGTTATTGAATGGGCTTCTCGCTCAACCATATCAAAGTTATACCTCCTAATAACTTTAACAAGGTGCCACAAGGGACAATGTTGGTTTTTGCTTCATGGGACAAGCTTTGTATGCTTAGAACCCATGAACAAAGAGCAAGGTACCACAAGAATGTAAGTTGCATTATGCAAGGTGAAAAAAAATGTAAAAGGTAAAATATAAAAGATGTTCAAAGGAGTCTTGCTAAGTTCATGCAAGGTTTGTCACGTAGGGAACATTGTGTTTAATGTCTCCAAGAGAGGACCAATCAAAGAATAGTATATTCACAACTTAGGGGATGCAGTGCATCACATTAGGCCACTAAGAGGAATGCAATATGCTAAGATAGATCACACTTATGAAGGACATCAAACCCAATATCATACTCAAAGTGACAAATGTGTTATATGAAGTGAGAAGGCTACACTAAGAACCAAGAATGCAAATAGAATTATGCCAAAGTATGCCCCCCACTTTAAAGGAATTTTTACACACCATTCTATGAGCAATTACTTTAAATTAGCAAAGGAAAAAGAAATGCAAAAAGAAAAAAAGACATGAGAGCCAACTTGGAAAGCCCCTATGCCAAGTCATATGTTTCCAAGTAAGGTTGCATCATGTAAATGAAAAAGAAAACAAAAGAAAGGGGAGTTTCCGCCCAGAAAGGAACACACCAAAAAAATAAGGGATCTATGGATTTGGGGTCAGTATGTTCATTGTTGTAATATTTTTATGAAATAGCTCAGAACTGTCATCATCCCCCAAAGCACATAGAACTGGAAGAATGAAAAAAAAGAGCGAAAAGAAAAATAAAATCTGTTTTGGGTCAACATGGAAGAGACATTGTGGTCTCAATGCTTTGCATCATCCCCAAAAGGAAAGCACAAGCGAAAAGAAAAAGCTTTTGGGTCAACATGAAGGAGACATTTTGGTCTCAATGCCTTGTGTCATCCCCAAAAGGAAAACACAAGAAAAATACAAAGTAAAAAGAAAGAGGGACCGATTGGGTCAACATGGAAGAGACATAGGGTGTCTCAATGCTTTGCGTCATCCCCAAAAGGAAAACAAAAAACAAAAGTGAAAAGGGACCTTTTGGGTCAACATGGAAGAGACATAGGAATCTCTATGCTTTGCGTCACCCCCAAAGGAAAACACAAAACAAAGAGAAAAGGGACCTTTTGGGTCAACATGGAAGAGACATAGGGCATCTCAATGCTTTGTGTCATCCCCAAAAGTGCCATCACCCTTTTTTGCTAATATTATGTAAGTGGTTTTATACAATTAATTTATGTGTGAAGAAGGTAGAGACTAAATAAAGAACATTTTTTTTTAATTAAATACACACTCCTAAAAAGGAACAAATAAAATTTAACAATATTAATAAATAATTGTTTCATTAATAATTTCAGCATGTGTTGAAGAAATGGAAAAATAAAGAATAAATTAATTTTCAATAAAAAATAAGTCATTATGTGACAAGTGTCCTCATTCTATCCTAAGCATTATTAATTAATGCAATCTATCATTATACTTAATTAATAAAATTAGCCACTTTCCTAAGTCACATTAACTAATATAATGCATTATTTAATCTAATTAATGAGGATTAGGGAGATGTCACTATCCTCCATAATCCATTAATAAATTAATCTTAGATTAATTGATTAATTAATCTTCATTATCATTTTCTCAAATTTAAAATTTATTCTAATCTCCCTTACATGTGACTTGCATGCACAAGTCACTATCACCTTACAACTCATCCCCACACACTTGTGTGAGAGTTCACACCATGCATGTGACCCTTCCTTTTTGAGCCATTTGGCTTCCCCGTGTATGCTAACACATGTGTGAGCACACATGGTCAAACCCCCCTTCTCTTACATTTCATAGACATGTCATTATAAAACCCCCCCTCTTACATGTCATAGACATGTCATTATCAAGCCACCTTCTCACTTACATGACATAGACATGTCAACATCTCCTCTACCCAAGGTGTGCTCACAAATCAAAATTTGTATTTTAAAATTATAATTCTCTTGCATAGGGTTATTTGAGCTTGTTTTATTCACTTTATGGTAAAAATGAACCCCTAGGGTGAGTACTTATATGGTGGGAGCTTATTGAGAAATTAATATGACCTTTTGGGCAAAGTATGAACCCCCAAAAAGTCACTTAAATATGAGTGACGAGTTTTATGGTCTTGGGGAAGGTGTGGGGACTTGTCATATCCACCTCTCCCAAGGTGTGTTCACACATATTATAAAGGACAATAATAATAGATTGATTCTAACTTTATTTATATCAATTTACATTTAATTATTTTTAGTTAAATCTTGAATATATATATATATATATATATATATATATATATATATATATATATATATATATATATATATGTATAAGAATTAATATTCTTTTAATTTAGTGAAGTCATAAATAAAATATTTTTTTATTTTGAAACTAGATTTTCCTTTGAAAATAAATAAATTGATAGAATTTTCAAAAGAGGTATCAATTGGATAGATTAAATAATAAATTATTTGGTCTAATTAACAATCAAATGATGGGCTTATTCATTAAATGAATTCAAATTATTAAAGAAATTTCATGAACTTCTTAATTTTAATAATGTTACCCCAATTCAGTAGGAGAACACATTAACTAACATCTATGATTGATGAAGATTTGGTCCAAACTATGGTTCTATGAGAGTATTTAATTTTCTTTGAATAAAATGGAAATGATTGCTTCTTCTTTTTTTATATAATTAATGAGCTTAGAATATACCTCTCTTCTTCATAAAATGATGATAAACTATGAATACATACCTAGTTATAGAAGATTTTAAAATAGAGGACTGACAACATTTATATCTTATGCAAAAATTATACCTTTATGACAATAATTACAATTCTATGATAACAATTATGACTATTAGACATTAAATTTCAAGCTTACATTTATGTTTCATTAAATGAGAAGTTCCTTGTTTTACTGAATGGTAATTAGTAAAATCGAATTCATGCAAACAAAATACCATCTAACTTAAGGCATTAATAATATCCCTTTAATAAAATTGCTTTCTTGTTATACTGCAAACTTAACTCTTAGATTTATTGTTGTTATTCAAATAAACTTTCTCTCCAAACAATAAATTTATTTCCTTGGGATTTAGGGGTTATAAGACAAAATCATAGTTATGCAATAAACTTAATCCTTCAACATTATGGTTATTCTTTAAATTAATTTTCTCCCTTAATATGCAAGTAGATTCAATTATTTTTAAAACAAGGTTGATTCATTTAATTACAACAAGGGCATAGTGTATAAATAATTATGTAATTATTAGAATGTTATCAAGAATAAACTTACGCAAATTAGTGCAAACCTACTTTAGATAGATCATCAATCTTGAGGCACTAGTAGTATAACTTATATACAATTAAAATCAAGGCTCTTAAATTAGATTAAGACATTGTACTGGTTTATCTATCTTAAGACATTAGTGAAATAACTTATGCAATTAAAATCAAGTCTTCTTTAGTTGGATTATTAATTCATGCAATTCAATCAAAATTAATAAAACTTTTGTCTTGAAACAATAGATTATGCCATGAAGTCTCCTTGAGTTGGAATTATTCATGCTTTCTTAAATGGATATTTATCTTGAAAATATTAGTGTTATGTAATTTAAATCAAAACTACTTTAATTTGATTACTCTATGACATATATTATGTAAATAGATTCAAGTTTCTTTAGATTCATAGCGTCTCTGAATTAGATCACCCATCTTGAAGAATTTAACATTATCTATGAGT
The DNA here is from genome assembly GCA_007258455.2 of Sequoia sempervirens. NCBI lineage: Eukaryota > Viridiplantae > Streptophyta > Pinopsida > Cupressales > Cupressaceae > Sequoia > Sequoia sempervirens. The sequence goes on along the minus strand of VDFB02333891.1, from coordinate 19,045 downwards.
GCTTTTATTTCACAAATGGATTTGACTATTTTCATGATTCAATTCATCATTACAAAATTTTTACTTTCATAGGATGTAAGTGGATGCACTACTTCCTTGTAGAAAATGTACTTTGAATAAATAGGTTTTTTTAGTAAGTTCATTTAATTTTACTTCCTTAGCAAGAAGGTATAAAGTTTTTATATTACCATTTAGTTTATGTGCACAAGCTACTTTTCTTATTGTTGGTAATGCATTTAATTTCCTTCTTAGATAGAAAACTTAAATAAGAGGAGGAAACTAAAAAACTAGCAAAGTTCAGTATTAGCGGTGCCTTTGACTCACATAATTTACAGGTAATGTCATTGTGTTTGAGTTACTACATTTATAGCCTAATAAAATTGTAACAAAGGTGTATGTGGCATTGTCCCTATAAATCACCAGGGAGTAATAAGGAACACTTTTGGATTTAAAATCCAAGGGGTGGGAAATCCCTCTTGGATTGATAATCTAAAATGATAATACTATAATGGACTAACACCCACTAGTGAAAATCATAGAAAACCCCAATAGGGTTTGGGAATGTGAATTGAATTTTTAATTCTTTTATCTTTGATTATTTGTTATTTAACGGGAAAATGTGATGTGACTTATAGAAATTTAGGACATAGATGAATTAGGAAACAAGAAAAATATCACCATGTATCTCTATGCTTTATATGCTCCCTTATGTGGGTAGCAACCAAAGAGAAACTGTCTGGGGAAATGGCCTTAGAAAGGTTTGCATTCCCACAAAATAGTTTACATCAAACAATATAATAGAAAACAAAACTACATATTATATGCCTTGATCCCATGTTGAAATAGTGTATGTAGGCAGTCTAGGGATGGAGTTATCCCTAGTACACAAGTGCTCGGGATGGGGATTTAGGATTGGTTAAGGGTTATTTCCTTGTTGGTCTTGCTAACATACCTTGAGTTAAATAAAGATAAATAAACATTAAAATTGAAGTTGGAAATTACTTCTTATACTAAGAAGGAATCACGGATGGATTCACTTGATTTCTAGGGGATTTAGGACAAATTACAAGGCGGGACTCAAGCTTTTATTATTATCTCACATATTCCTAAGGACGTCAACCTTAGTGCACTCCTATTAGGGGGGCATAGTCTTTAGAGAGTGACTCATGACTTGGATGGTCCTAATGATTCTAAGTCTTTGGCTAGAGCATTTTCTAACCTATGTGGTTAGATGTATACCTTATTTGGATAGATAGATCTTGGTCCCAAATGGACATTAACCTAACCTAAATAGTTAGATTCCTATCCTAGATGGATAGATGAGTCTTGGTCCCATATGGACATTAACCTAACCCATATGATTTGATGCCTATCTCAGATGGATAGATTCCTATCTTGTATGGATAGAAGTTCCTAAGTATACAACTAATTGATAAAGACATTAAGAAATTTACTTTGCTAAAAAAAAATTAGTGAATTTTTGGAATAAGGAAGTGTGGGTCTCTTACATGTGGTATTAGAGCCAAGGTTTGAAGACTAGGCCTTGAGCTCACTACAACTTGATTAAGATAAAAATATTTTGTGAGTATTGAGATAGAAAATCTACAATAAATTTTTGAATCCAATTTTGATTTTAGGAATTTGAATTTTCTAGGAAATTCTAGATGGAAAGTAGAAGGGTAACCTGAGCTAGAATTTCCCAAGAGCAGGAGAAAAGAAATAATAAAACAGGGGTGGAGGCCATAATAAATCTGCCAACTAAACAAAGGGATAAGATCAAAAACTTGGAACAATCCATAGGAGGCCTTAGGACAAGGAAAAAGAATATTGAAAATAGGGGTGAACAAGAAAGGGTGAATCTTGGGAGAAATCAAGGAAATGAAGTAGAAGTAAGAAAGGGGAATGAAATAATAGAATTATCAAAGGATCTAAAGAAAATCACTCCACCAAATTTTTATGGGAAATAGATTGGTGAAGGGGCAGAAATTTGGTTGAATGAAATGGAAAAATACTTTGAGTTAAGAGATTTTAGTGAAACCACTAAGGCTTTATGGGGATTTTATTAACTCACTGGGGAGGCAGCCAATTGGTGGACCAATGCTAAGGAACAAAATGGATACAATAAGGACACAATCAATGTGTTCATATTTTCTGTAAAAGGTGGTTACCATAGTTATTCTTTGATGAGAAAGAATAACTGAATTCCACAACCTCCGACAAGGGACCCTAATAGTTCAACAATATTGGGATATTTTTTCCAAATTATTGAAATATGTGCCAATGTATCAGAAAGATGAAAAGAGCCAAGAAAGGAAATTCATATTGGGACTAAATGCCAACATAGGGGTAGAGGTTGATATGCATGGACCTGAGAACATGAATGAGGTATTAGAAAAGTCTCTTAAACAAGAAAGGAAGTTGCAAGCCCTAGCAACAACAAGACAAAACTTTAACAATAAGAGGAAACATGAGTTCAAGGGAAACCCCAATTTCAAAAAAAAAACCAAAGGAATAATGCATCAAAAAGGAGACCACCACAAAATCATAATCAAAGGAATGGATACAATAATAACAAGGACAACAATAATACTAATAATCAACCAAATTTTAACAAGGCAGCTTATCCACCAAGGAACAATGAAGCAAGGAATAATCCTCCTAAGAATCAAGTTAAGTGAGGACCACTAGGTGGGTGTTTTATGTGGAGGAAATCATTATGCTAGAGATTTCCCAAGGATGCAAGGTCAAATCAGAAAGAACCAACCCCAGCAAGGACCACAACAAATGATTCATGCAACTATTAGAAATTGAAGGACAAGATTCCAGAATGTTCCCATAGAAACCACAGCTAGCCTCTTCAATCAACCAATTTGAATTATTTTCAACACTGGGTCATCTAAATGTTTCATTTCACCAGAATTAGTAAACAAGTTAACACTAAGAGTTAACCATATGGAATCATCATGGATGGTTCAGTATGGGGATAAGGCAACTACAGAAGTAACCAAATATTTATCAAAGGAAAGGGTGCAATTTCCTAAATTTGAAACAAGGGTAGATCTTTATGTGGCTCCCCTAAGAGTATATGATGTGGGTATGTGCAGGATCATCATGGAAAAAATAGGCCCTTAAGTGGCAAAAAATTCAGAAAAATCAGAGTTAGGCAACTTGACGTAAAAATTTGAATAAGTTATCTATATTATTTTAAAAATATGTAAGAATAGAATTTGTAGCAAATTCAATGTAGTTTCTAAACTACTAGGTTTATTTTTTTTTAAACAAAATCTATTTGGTGAAAATTTGAAATTTCAATACAATAGTACTTAAACTTCAGGGAAAAAATAAGTAGGTGTCTGTCTGACCACCCTAACCACACTAAAAAGATAATTTTTTTGTTAATATTTTAGATATAAGTAGAGGACTCATGTCTCAATGTGATGCATATTTTTTTGTAATTTTTTTCCACGTAAATAATTAACTATGATTTTTTTATTAAAACTTTTTAAAAATATAAAAACTTGTATGTCTAACCACCTTAACTTGGTCAAAACTTCATGATTTTTTTTTTTTTTAATCCTCTAGTATACGAAGCATAGAATGTGATGCATATTTTGGATTCAAAAAATATGATACCATTTGAAAGCTATAGATGTTTTTCAATCAGCCTATCAATCGGGACTTTAGTCGTAATTCAAATAGAAAATGAATAATAATTATTTATTAAATTCAAAGTAAAGCATAATTTATATTGGTGGAAAGCTAAGAATCTACTTTAAAAACCCTTTTTGTTTCATTAATTTTGGGTATTAAAAAAGTCGTCAGCCACATACCCTACAAATACCCATCATATCACCACTTTTTGGCCCATCATGATCTTGCACATACTCATGTAATTATTGGGATGCGTTGGCTAACACATCACCAAGATAATATAGATTGTTACAATAAAGTGGTTGTGTTATAATGATGAGGGAAGAAGGGTCAAAATTCTAGGAAAATTTAAACCTATAAATGTAGAAACCATCTCAGCAATGCAATTAAAGAAGGAAAGAAGAGCTCAAATATACTTAATAAGTTTTGATGAGAATGAAGAAGAAAATACTCCAACCTTTGAAAAATCCCCCTTTTTGTAAGAATATAAGGATGCATTTCCAAAATAATTACTAGGATTACCCCCAAAAAGGAAATTTTATTTCTCGATTGACATCTTACCTGGGGCTAAACTAGTGTCAAGGGAACCCTACATAATGAACACTATAGAATTACAAGAACTTAAAATGCAATTGGAAGAAATTTTGGGGAATGGCTTAATTAGGCCAAGTGTGTTCCCTTGGGGAGCACCAGTCTTGTTTGTTAAGAAGAAGGATGGAACTCTAAGGATGTGTATTGATTATAGAATGCTAAACAAGGTCACAATAAAGAATAGGTATCTATTGCCCCAAATTGAAGACCTTTTTGACCAAATGAAGGGAACAACAATATTCTCCAAGATAGATTTATGATTAGGCTATCATCAATTAAGAATTCAGGAGGATATCCCAAAAATAGCCTTTAGAACAAGATATGGGCATTATGAATTCACAGTCATACATTTTGGTGTGACTAATGCCCCAACTGCTTTCATGAACCTAATGAATAATGTGTTCCACGATTTCTTGGACAAATTTGTCTTGGTGTTTTTGGATGACGTATTAATTTATTCTAGAAATGAAGAACATTTGGATCACCTACAACTAGTCTTGCAAAGACTGAAGGAACATAAATTATATGGGAAATTGTCAAAATGTGCCTTCTTTGAAAGGAACATCCATTACCTTGGTCGCATTATATCTAAAGAAGGAATAGTAGTTGATCCAGAAAAGATTATGGAAATAGTGGAATGGTTGATTCCTAAAAATGTGTGAGAAGTGAGGAGTTTTATGAGTTTAGTAGGGTACTATAGAAGGTTTGTAGAGGGATTCTCTAAGATTGAAAATCCTATCACATCATTACAAAGGAAGAATAAAAGGTTTATGTGGACGAAACAAAGTGATAAGGCATTTCAAAATTTAAAGGAAAGGTTAACTATAACACCTATCTTAAGGGTTCTAGATCCAAATGGACATTTCACAATGGTAACATATGCATCTATCAAAGTATTAGGGGGAGATCTTATGCAAGATGGAGTAGTGGCTTATGAATCTAGAAAGTTGAAAACCCATGAAGTAAACTATGCCCCCCATGATTTAGAGTTAGCAGTTGTTGTTCATGCATTAAAAAAATGGAGGCACTTTTTTCTTGGGAAGCCCTTTGAGCTTAAAACAAATAATCAAGGACTTAAATATATTTTTACTCAACCTCACTTGAATGCAAGGCAAAGGAGATGGCTAGAATTTCTAAGTGAATATGATGTTGAAATGGAATATATTAAGGGAAAGGAAAATAGGGTAGTAGATGCTTTAAGCAAAAGGAGACACTTGTTGACCATGACTACTTTCAAGAATTCATTCAAGGAGCAAGTAAAGGAAGAGAACAAACATGACCCATGGTATGAACAAGTCAAGCTAATCTTGGAGAATGATCCAACAAATCCTAAGGTTGAAGGGTACTCTCTTGATCAAGAAGGGCTACAGTGTTATAATAAAATAATCTATGTTCCCAACCTAAGTGGTTTAAGAAATATAGTTCTAGTTGAGGCTCACAACAATCCTTATTCAGGACACCCTGGAGTTAATAAACTTTATTCAGATCTAACGAAGTTGTATTTTTGGCAAAGGATGAAAAATGAAAAATGACATATTTCGTGGCTAAATGTTTAGAAAGTCAAAGGGTAAAAGAAGAGCATAACCATCCAACAGGTCTATTGTACCCACATGATATACCCCACCATAAACAACAAGTTATTAACATGGATTTTATACAGGGGCTACCATTGACACCTTATAGACATGATGCAATAAGGGTGGTAATTGACAAACTCACCAAGGTGGCCCACTTTATACTGGGGAATTTAACTAATGATGCTCCTACCTTAGCAAGACTCTTTGTGAAGGAAGTCTTTAGGTTACATGGAATACCTGAGAAGATAATATTAGATAGAGATGAAATATTCACTTCAAGGTTTTGGACAACTCTTCAGTTAGCCTTTAGAACTCAATTAAACTTTAGTTCAACATATTGTCTTGAAACTGATGGGAAAATAAAAAGGACAAATCAAATCATAGAGGAATTACTTAGGATGTATTGTATGGACCAACAGAGGAAATGGGAAGAGTAACTACCACATGTAGAGTTTTCTTACAAAAATACCTTCCAAACTTCTTTGGGAATGGATCCTTTTAAAGAACTTTATGGTAGACCTTGTCGTACACCTTTGAGTTGGGACAGTCTTGAAGATAGAATAATAATTGGTCCAGACATGTTAAAGGAAATGGCAAGAAAAACTAAGGAAAAAAGGAAAAGGTTAAAGGAGGCCTTTGATAGACAAAATAGCTATGTAGATAAAAATAGATCTCTAAGGGAATTTGAAGTAGGGGAAAGATTTTTCCTAAGGGTTAAACCTCACAAGAGTTCTGTAAGATTTAGGAAGAAAACAAAACTAGTAGCTCGCTATGTTGGGCCTTTTGAAATCTTGGAAGAGGTAAATCCAGTTGCTTACTGATTGTCCTTACCTCCCCAATTGAGCCAAATACATGATGTATTCCATGTCTCTCTTCTTAAAAAAGTGCATACCTCATGAAAAGAATATTTTGGATTGGAATGCCTTACAGGTCCAAGAAATAGGGGGAATAATGATAGAGCCATACAAAATATTAGAGGGGCGCTAGTACCGATTGTGCAATAGATAAATTAATCAATTCAAAGTACAATGGGATCAATATTATGAGGGGAATTCTACATGGGAAGATACAAATGAAATGAAACAATTATTTCCTTTCTTCTTTTGAAACTTTTAACATGAAACTTCTTATCTTGTTAGTGTGTGCATCGAGACAATGCAAAAATTAAAGGGGGAGGATGTCATGACCGTCTTTTTGTTAAAAATTTAGACATATTATAATTTTGTGTGGTAATATTATCTAAGTGATTTTATACAATTAATTTATGTTTGAAGAAGGTAGAGACTAAATAAAGAACAAAAAAAATTATTAAATACACACTCCTAAAAAGGAACAAATAAAAGTTAACAATATTAATAAATAAGTGTTTCATTAATAATTTCAGCACATGGTGTTGGAGAAATAGAAAAGTAAGGAATAAAATAATTTTGAATAAAAATTAAGTCATTATGTGACAAGTGTCCCCATCCTATCCTAAGTTGCATTATTAATTAGCACAATCTATCATTATACTTAATTAATAAAATTAGCCACTTTCCTAAGTCATATTAATTAATATAATACATCATTTAATCTAATTAATTAGGATTAGGGAGATGTCACTATCCTCCATAATCCATTAATCAATTTATCCTAGATTAATTGATTAATTAATTTTTATTATCATTTTCTCAAATTTAAAATTTATTATATAATCTCCCTCACATGTGACTTGCATGCACAAGTCACTATCACCTTACAAATCGTCCCCACTCATCCTTGTGTGGGAGTTCACACCATGGATGTGGCCCTTCCTCTTTGAGCCATTTGGCTTTCCCATGTGTGCTCACACATGTGTGAGCACACATGTTCAAACCCCCCCTCTCTTACATGTCATAGACATGTCATTATCAAACCCCCCCTCTCTTACATTTCATAAACATGTCATTATCAAGCCACCCTCTCTCTTACATTCCATAGACATGTCAACATCTCATCTACCCAAGGTGTGCTCACAAATCAAAAATTGTATTTTAAAATTATAATTCTCTTGCATAGGGTTATTTGGGCTTGTTTTATTGAGTTTAGGGTAAAAATAAACCCCTAGGGTGAGTAACTATAGGGTGGGAGCTTATTGAGAACATAATATGACCTTTTCGACAAAGTATTAACCCCCAAAAAGTCACTTTAAGAGGAGTGACGAGTTTTATGGTGTTGGGTAAGGTGTGAGAACTTGTCATATCCGCCTCTCCTAAGGTGTGTGAGCACCCTTGGCTCCTCTCCCCATACCATGTGGGCATACTTTTAAATCCTTCTCCTTATGACACTTTTCACAAGGCAGGGCTATCAATCCAAACCCCATCTTCTCAAACAATCCTAGCCATTGAATCAATCTTCAGTCTTGGCCCTCCATTTACCTCCCCTCAAGTCTATAAATTGAGGCGATTTCTTCTCTCACCAACAACAAATTAATGCTATTTTTATGCTATCACTTTGAAGAATTATTTTAGATAGGATTGAAGAAAGGAGAATCAAGTTGAAGGAACAAGGAGAAGATTTGTTGCAACTCCATCAATATCTAGGTTCCCTTTCTTTTGATTTTCTTTTAGAAAACAAATTAAATATAGAAATTAGTTAGAATCAAGTTATTACTCTCTTTCCTATCCTTGTTTTGTGAATAAAATTTTAAAATAAAGTTAGAATAAATCTATTATTATTATTCTTACCATTCTTTGTTTTTCCAAACTAAATCTAGAATGAAATTAATTTTCCTTCTTTTTTTTCATCTCTAAATCAATATATTTAAAAAATAAAAAATAATTCTCATCTAGTTTTATTTACAAAGAAAGAATTTTTCGTTTAATTTTTTTAATGTCATTACAAATATAAATTATTTTTTTATAAAAGAGAATTTACAAATATATAAATTATTATTTTATTATTGTTAAAATAAAATAAATTATATCTAAATACATATGTTTTATAATATGGGTTTTTATATTAAAGTTCTCTATAACATTTAATTCTTTTAAGTTAAATTTTGAATATATATATATATAAGAATTAATATTCTTTTAATTTAGTTAAGTCATAAATAAAATATATATTTTTATTTTGAAATTAGATTGTCCTTTGAAAATAAATAAATTGATTGAATTTTCAAAACAGGTATGAATTGGATAGATTAAATAATAAATTATTTGGTCTAATTAACAATCAAAGGATGGGATTATTCATTAAATGAATTAAAATTATTAAAGAAATTCCATGAACTTCTTAATTTTAATAAGCTTACAATAATTTAGTAGGACAACATATTAACTAACGTCTATGATTGATGAAGATTTGGTCCAAACTTTGGTTCTATGAAATAGTATTTAATTTCCTTTGAATAAAATGGAAATGATTACTAGTTATTGTTGAATATAATTAATGAACTTAGAATATACCTCTTCTTCATAAAATTATGATAATCTATCAGTACAGACCTAGTTATAGAAGATTTTAAAATAGAGGAATGACAACATTTATATCTTATGACAACACTATAACTTTATGACAATAGTTACAATTCTATGATAACAATTATGAATATTAGACATTAAATTTTAAGCTTAAATTTATGTTTCATTAAATGACAAGTTCCTTGTTTTACCGAATGGTAAGTAGTAAAATTGAATTCATGCAAAAAAAATACCATGTAACTTAAGGAATTAATAATATCCCTTTAATAAAATTGCTTTCTTGTTATGCTACAAACTTAACTCTTAGATTTATTGTTATTATTCAAATAAACTTTCTCTCCAAGAAATAAATTTATTTCCTTTGGATTCAAGGGTTATAACACAACATCATTGTTATCATTTAATAAATTTGCAATAAACTTAATCCTTCAACATCATTATGCAATCATTAGAATGTTATCAAGAATAAACTTATGAAAATTAATGCAAACCTACTTTGGATATATAATCAATCTTGAGGCATTAGTAGTATAACTTATATACAATTAAAATCAAGGCTCTTATTAGATTAAGATATTTTATTGGTTTATCTATCTTAAGACAATAGTGAAATAACTTATGCAATTAAAATCAAGTCTTCTTTAGTTGGATTATTTATTCATGCAATTCAATCAAAATTAATAAACCTTTTGTCTTGAAACAATAGATTATGCCATGAAGTCTCCTTGAATTGGAATTATTTATGCTTTCTTAAATGGATATTTATCTTGAAAATATTAGTGTTATGTAATTTAAATCAAAACTACTTTAATTAGATTACTCTATGACAGATTATGCAAATAGATTCAAGTTTCTTTACATTCATACCATCTCTAAATTAGATCACCCATCTTGAATAATTTAACATCATGTATAAGTGTTTTTATTTCACATATGGATACTATTTTCATGATTCAATCCATCCTTACAAAAAGTATTACTGTCATAGGATGTAAGTAGATGCAATACTTCCTTCTAGCAAATTTACTTTGAATAAATAGTTTTTCATTAGTACGTTCATTTAATTTTACTTCCTTAGCAAGAAGTTATAAAGTTTTTGTATTACCATTTAGTTTATGTGCACAAGATACTTTTTTTATTGTTTATAATGCATTTAATTTCCTTATAAGATAGAAAACTTAAATAAGAGGAGGAAACAAAAAAACCAACAGTGTTTGGTATTAACAGTGCATCTAACTAATGTTTATGGGTAATGTCATCACGCTTGAGTTACTACACTTATAGCCTAATAAATTTGTAACAATGGTGTTTGTGGCATTGTCCCTATAAATCATCAGGGAGTAATAAGGAACATTTTTGGAGTTAAAATTCAAGGGGCAGGAAATCCCTCTTGGATCGATAATCTAAAAAGATAATACTATAATGGACTGACACTCGCTAGTGAAAATCATAGAAAACCCCAATAGGGTTTGGGCATGTGAATTGAATTTTTAATTATTTTATCTTTGATGATTTTTTATTTAACAGGAAAGGGTGACGTGAATTATAGGAATTTAGGACATAGATGAATTAGGAAACAAGCAAAAGATCAACATGTATCTCTATGCTTTATATGCTCCCTTATGTGGGTAGCAACCAAACAAAAATTGTTTGGGGCAATGGCCTTAGAAAGGGTCGTGTATCCACAAAATATTTTACATCAAACAATAGATTAGAAAATAGAACTACATATTATATGCCTTGATCCCATGCTGAAATGGTGTATGTAGGCAGTCTAGGGACAGAGTTATCCCTAGTAAGCAAGCACTCGGGATGGGGATTTAGGATTGGTTAAGGGTGATTGCATTGTTGGTATTGTTAAGATACCTTGAGTTAAAGAAAAATAAATAAATATTAAAATTGAAGTTGGAAATTAATTTTTATACTTAGAAGGAATCCCGAATGGATTCGCTTGATTCCCTGAGGCTTTAGGCCAAATTCTAAGGGGGGACTCAAGGTTTTATTATTATCTCACATAGTCCTAAGGATGTCGACCTTGGTGCACTCCTAGTAGGGGAGTGTAGTCATTAGAGAGTGACTCAGGACCCAAATGGTCTCGATGAGTCTAAGTCTCTAGCTAGAGCATTTTCTAACCCACGTGGTTAGATGTCTACCTTATTTGGATCTAGATATATTTTCGTCCTGAATGGACATTAACCTAACCCAAATGGTTAGATGCCTTTCCTGGATGGATAGATGAGTCTTGTTATTGTATGGACATTAACCTAACCCGTATGGTTAGATTCCTATCCCAGATGGATGGATGCCTATCTCGTATGGATAGAAGTTCCTGAGTATAAAACTAATTGAGCAAGACATTAAGAGATTTAATTTGCTAAAAAAGAAAATTAGTGAATTTTTAGAATAAGGAAGTATGGGTCTATTACAGAAAGGAAAACACAAAAAAAGTGAAAAAGAGAATTCACAACATATAGAAGAATAGAGGTACAAAGAGAAGAAGTGCATGTTACGGGGGAACACAATATGCACAAACACACTAAATAAAAGAAAAAGAAAAAGAAAAATTGGAAAAGGCTAGCAAGGAAAATGCAAGTCAACCATCTAACAAGTCATCCACCTCCCAATCATGTTCAAGATATTATGAGGGTGGTTGATTGTCCAAAGGAAGAATTTCAAGTGTTGAACTAGGAGATGTATCAGGTTCTTCACTTGGTATAGGATATTTATCATTTAAGCTCATGGTAGATGAAAATAAATAATTTATATTGTTATGCACTTCATCTATTTTTGTGATCTCATCCTCCTCATCATCATCATCATCAAGGTTGATTATGATAGGAGGACAAAGGGTTATTTCCAAGGAAGAATGTATCAAAAGTTGTGGTTGTTGAATTGGTTCATTTTTTTGTGAGATGGATTGTATTATCTTGTGGCAGATCAGGAGGAAGACGGTTATCATCTATTGCTTCTATCAAAGGTGGAGGTTGTTTTTCTTTTTTTCTTCCATTCGAGACTGATGAGCAAGGAGACAATGATTACACCTACTTTCTCTAGCACCGCGGTTTCATTTTATTTTATTTTGAAGTTGTTGAGGTGTAAGAACAGGTTGATCCATCATAGGTTTCTTTTCTTCTAGAGGGGGAAGAATGGAAGAAACTGAAGAAGACTGGTCAATCACTTTCTCTTTAGCTTTATACACTTGTTTAATGTGAGGAGGCATGACGGGATTTGTTTCATTTTCTCTTGGTCATTTAAACGAGGAAGGGGAAGTGTTTATGGTTGGATGTTCATGGGGTGTTGTTTTTTTAGTTTTTGACTCAAGCTAAAGCATGGTATTATCTAGGATAGGAGAAGTGGAAGTGGATGGAGACTGGTTACGAAGAGAAAATTTGGCTATGTGTTTGGCTTTGAACTTTTGATAGGTTATGAAGAAATCTTTACGAGGGGTGATGGGCTCCATAGGTTTGGGCCAAAATTTGTCTAAGGAAAAATTTCCTTTGGAAGATAATGGATTGAAGCCACTATGGTGTATGGTAAATATTTCATTTCCATGTGGAAACTTCAAACATTTGTGAACAACTGAGGGGACCGCTTTCATCAAGCAAAGCCAAGGTTGACCTAGCCATAGATGAAATTCATCCGATTGTGGAATGATAGAAAATATTACATCCAAATTTTTAGGTTCTACTTGTAATGGGAGTACAATCAATCTGATTATAGGGCACACAAAACCAGTGTGTTTTTTAATCCATTTAGTTGGTTTATTATAATCTTCTTGATAAAGTTCATGTAATACTAAAAATTCTTTCATGATCACATTCTTGCCACAGGCAGGATCTATTGATATCCCATTGGTGGACTTATCATAGATGCGGTTAGCTATGTAAAGAGGACCATCAGGAATCTTTCTAAGTATATCTTTAGAAGAAAAAGTGATATCAAGAGATTTTTTGTTGGGCCCTTATGAGGGATAATGCCTATCTTACCCACAAGTTCATCCATAGGATTAACTTGGGTAACAATTGGAGTTATATCAGGTTGTTCAGTATTTGTATCAACATTCATTACATCAGTGTTTGAAGGTTAACTAGCCTTGACAAATGAAACATTGTGTTTAGGATAGGATTGGTAAAAAATTGTAAATTCTAGTTAGGGGGTGCAATGGACTTATTTCCTTGCTCATTGACACCCACAATGGAAAAATGACCCGAATCAATGAGATCTTGAACTAAGTGTTTTAGATTCTTACATTCTTCGATGTCATTGCCATTTTGGTGATGAAAATGACAATAAGAATTTGGTTTAAAGGTAGGTGGTAAAGGCTTGGTGTATCAAGTGGTTTAATGGTAGGAAAAGTGATCATTTGTTGTTGGAGAAATTGGTTCATTGTATTATGGAGAGTATCAGGTAAAGGAGTAAATTGTCTCTACGAGTCCCCATAGGTAAAGGGAACCATTATTATAATAGCTGCCACTTGACTTTGAACAGGCTAGGTTGGTTGCAGAGTTAAGGAGGATTGAACTTTAAAAAGACTCTTTGATTTTCTAAAGTTTTGCAAGTTGTTTTGGTTGTGTTGTTGAGACTTCTTAGCTTGGTTAGAAGTGTACTTTGAATCATAAGTAGAAACCAAGTTGTGATAATCACAAAGGGTTGGCATAAATGCATGAAAAAAGGTAATTTCATCATAGTCAATGTATCCTGGAGGTGAGTGTGCAAGTTTTCGATAAAAATCTTATGCAGATGTGAATCCAGAATCTTGACATCAATTTGAGCATACAATGACTTATAATGTGAAATGAAGTTAGTGACTTTTTCATCGACATTTTTTTTACATCACATTAAATCATCCATTGTCTTTTTAGGAGTCATATGTACTTGGAAATGACTTATAAATGTATCCACAAGTTCATTAAATGATTAGATTGAATGATTAGGGAGGTTTGAAAACCACTCTAATGTAGTGTATTTCAAGGTCCTAGGAAAATTTTTGGCTAATAGCTTATCATCGAGGACAAAATCACTACACAAGGTTGTGTAAGCATTGACATGATTAGTAGGATCTCATTTGCCTCTGTATTTCTCAAACCTAGGAATTTAAATTCCTTGTGGCATCTATGTGCGTAAGATTTCTAAGGATAATAGGCTACTACAAACATGATATGTGGGTGGAGCATTTTGAATTTGGATAATGGTGGAGATCTGTTGTTGCATGGATGAAATGGTGCTAAAGAGTTGTGTAATGATGGGATCAGTGTAAGTGGTATGAGGTGCAAGGGAAAATGGTGATGGAGTGTATTTAATGTTAGGGGAAGTGAAATGGAAACTAAGAGGGGTGAAGGTGGAAGAAGGAATATGTGATGCCACAAAAGAACTAGGAATGCTAGTTGGAATAGCGAAAGGAGTCACATGACTATCCTGTTGCATAGTTGTTGTAACTTGACAAGTGGTATAAGTTGGTATGGATGCTATGGTTGAAGGAGAATGATTGTGAGGTCCTCCTTGGCTTGAAACTATGTTTGCTGATTAGTATTTGGAAGGGGCATTTTTCTTGTATATTTAAGCTATTCTTTTCATAACTTGTAAGCCATTATCACTTTCAATCAAATGATGAAGGTTTTCTGTTGCAGGTATGGCAGTGGTAGAAATGTTTTCAAGGGATAAGTATTGTTGTAAATGTGCAAAATCCTCGTGAATAATAATGAATTTTTCTTGTGGAATGGAATTTTTTTGTGTGTCAACTTTCATTGGATGGAAAGGTGAAGGAATAGTAGTGGGAGTTTCCATGCCTAATACACCATTGTCCATACTAGGAGTAGGAGCTCTTGAGATCCCAAGGTCCACAACGAAAGTGCTATCGTAGGAAGCCATGAGTCTAGAACTTCATCTCACTAAAGTATTATCAATGGGGCACCAAACACTCATAAAAGTACCACAAAAGATGAGGTGAATGCAAATGTAATGTAATCTAGGAGTGCAAAAATCAAATAACAATAATTTTGCAAATTGAAAAAAAAAATAACAACAAAGAACAAAAATGTAGTATGGAATGTGCAGGTGGACTGATTCACCTAGGGTGGTGAATGAGTCCAACTATGCGATTTTTTTGTGTTTTTCAGAAAATTAAAAGTGATTTTGATGCTTTTTAGATGAAAACTAAGGATGCAAATGTAGATTTTCAGTTTTTTAATAATATGAGATGCAAAAATGAAGTATAAATGAGTCTTTCACTAATGCAATTTTAAGAAAACCTAGGATGAAAAAGAAAAACAAAACCTAAATGAATATTGATGAAAATGAAGCCTAGGATGCAAGATGCAATTGAAATCAAAAAGATAAAGTGCTCAATATATGGTTCACCAAAATGAACCATATATTTTTGGGCGTGAGGCTTATAGGCTACTCTTGCACTCTTTGGATGTTTCACCTAAAAGGAGAGAGATAAACCTCATGAAAAATCAATGCAGTTCACTCAAATTAGGAAATGTATGATGTTATTAAGGATAAATGAGCTGATCTAAATGCAACTAAGCTAAGTAATTGACTTATTATGAATACAAAACCTAAGAAATATGCAATGTTTGAAAACACAATGTGATATGCAAGCATGGACTAAATATGAACAAATGTAGAACATAAAAGAAGAAGGTTGAATTAGAGTGCACTTGGGAAGGGAATGAAGAATCCAGAGTTTCTTGAATGCTGATAGAGATAACTAAAAATCACTAGTGGGACTCATTCACCACTGATGGCGAATCAGTCCTGCTTCTAATGAAAACTTCTAAGAACAGGTTTCTGAGTGTCAGGATCCAGAATCTGTCAAAATCTAGTTTTCCATCCTTAATGTGGGACTCATTCACCACTAATGGTGAATCATTCCTCTCCCAAAATTCTATGAAATCAAGGACCAATCCTATCGCACAAGATTTGAGAATGTCTTCTTGTCGGGTTGATGGAGACAAATCTATAGAAAATGGACTATAGGTTGTCTCCAAGCTTCAAATAGGAAGTAATTGACTTGAAACACTTTGTTAACTTCTTTTCCACTTTTAAACACCTAAATACTTGATGAATTTGTATGCAAAAGTTTGCAAATATACATGCAAAAGGGGGAAAATGGTTAAGGGTTAGGTTATAGGGATTTTCCTTACTTAAATACCACTTTGGTAATGAAACCCTTAATGAAGAAATGGAATGAAATGAACAAGGAAAGATGAATAAACAACATGAAAATTTCCTAAACTCACCAACCTTGTTGAAGAAATCTAAAGATATATCAATTGTTGCTCCAAAAATACTTGATTGATGCTTGATTGAATGATGCAAAATTCTTGAATGCTTGAATGAATGAGTGAATTAGTGAACTTGATGAATGGGGAGATGTAAAATGAGAAGAAAAACACTTATTTATACAAACTTGTGCCTTAGTAACCCGAAGATACCTCATCACAAGCCGACATAAGGTGGATTTAAATAAAAACCAGAAAGAAAAATTAAAATATTTTGAATTTTGAGACAAGAGGGACTAATTCGCCACCCATGGCGAATGGGTCCCACCTTGGACTTGAAAGTGGGTGTCAGGAATTATCTTACATTTAATGTTGTTTGTCGGTTTACATTAAAAAAACACACTTAATTAAGCCTTATAAGTGAATAAAGGGGTGAAATAAAGAATAAGAAAGGTGTAAATAGTGAAATTGAGCCTAGAAAAGTGTGAAATCATGTTACAAGACTTTACAACACTTCAAAATAGGAGTTGATAAGTGATGAAATGGTGATTTTTAGGTGAATTATAATGAATAGAGTCTAGAAAAGTGTAGAAATGTTTTACAACACTTCACAACACCTTCAGAAGATGCCATTATTTGAATTTTAAGGACCTAATGTGAATGTTTAAGAAAAATTACAACATTAAATCAAAGTAAAATGGACCAAGCATCATGAAGAAAGACCTAAAAGACCATGAAATGCTAAGGGGCCATTTTTTACTACACATGATGAAGCAATCTAGTGATATGATCATGCTAGATCCTTTTAGTTAAACATAGGAAGTTGCATATCTTCTCCTCAGATCCTTGATACAATCATTTTCTTCCTTCAACTTATTTTTCAAATCTTCATTTTCTTCTAAGAGTCTAGCAGAGACCCCTTCTAAAGGAAAAAATTATTGTAATAAAATTCTTGGACTATCCTCAAGTTGTTAGGCTTCTTCAGAGGAACTGGGCTCTCATACCAATTGTTGATCATCCAGAATACTGAGAAGGGGGGTGAATCAGTATTCCATAAAACCATTCACATAAAATCCATCTAAGAATTATCACAAATCTGTTTGAATTACCAGAGGAAGACATGAAATCAAGACAAAGCATCAACACACATGAACACCAAATTTTTTACGTGGAAAACCCAAAATGGGAAAAACCACGATGAGGATTAGCTCACAATATAATATATCTAGATATGGAATATTATAGGGCTCACTGCTTGGAATTGTTGTCCTTGAAAGGATCATAGCCTAAATACAAAAATATATGGCTATATGCTACAATACAAAAGTGTAAGGCTCACTACCACAAGTGTGAACTAATGAAGAATGCACCTTCCCTATGCTAGAGTTCACTTCCGGTGAAGCATAATGCTTGAGTAACTCACTTAGTTGCTCATCTATACAATTCACACATATTCATTTTCAACTTCTATCATGCGAACATTCTTCTCTCTTCCTCTCTTTCTCACCACACACATCCACACCAAAGAATGTCTCACATATATGCATGTGTATCCATGTTTCTTAATTAGGTTGGCCTAATTAGAGAAACCTTAATTCAAAAACTAACTTTGTCAACATGGACCTAAGATAGATCCCTTTAATATTAATATATAGTTAGGTCATCCAGAGTCAAACCAAAACTCCAAACATATGTACACTCCATCAAACATGCAACAAAAAAACTTGTTAACTCATAGAATTCTCCTTGGATGACATCAAAATACTTATCTTTGACACCACACAATATGATAATTAATTATGAGAAAATGTGGAATCTCCCACAAGAGAATGTAGGAGGAAAACTCACTAAGGTCTACAAAACAAAATAATATCATTCATATCTCCCAAATGCCTTCACATATCATCATGAAACTCCAAGGTAGAATACATCTTGTAGACTCAAACTTATGTACAAAGTCCTGCAATGATATATTTTATTGAGATAGAATCTAGACCAAAAAGCTAATGTTTAAAGCTAGTGTAAAAGCATAACACTATTCACAACCAACTAGTAACAATACCTCACAACCAATACACCCTAGTCAGTTGAAACCATGTAAGAGAATGCAACTGATGTCAGGGTAAATCATGTTATCAACTTCTAAGTAGATCATATAAAAATAGGATAGTCCAGATCAAAATATAGGATCAGTAGGCATTTATAACTAGAGCAACAAAATACTATCAATAAAAACAAATCCATTACCTATTGAAATCAATGAAAACCTATCAATTTCCAACAAGGAGAACATACCTCCTTCTCAAAAGGGGAGACATATTGTGTAGAAATGTTAGAAGACAAGGAGGACACAAGTGATCAAACCCCTGAAGAAGAGGTCTTTCTCAATCAATTTATTGATTCTAACCCATTTGGGAACTTCCATGCTACCAAATTGGGCATCTATGTGATCATTGATGATAACCAAGTATTCCTAAAATTGGTAAAGGAGCAGGAAAAACCTAGTGGACCAAGCAACAACAGTCTATGGACACTAATTTTGATGGTACCAAATGCA
>VDFB02333890.1:0-12820 GCA_007258455.2 Sequoia sempervirens | reverse complement strand
CTCTCTCCTTCCCTCTTTACTTATCTCTATCTCACAACTCTCTCTCTCCCTCCCTCTTTCTCTCTCTCTATCTATCTATATCACCTTTCTCTCCCTATCTCCTTCCCTACCTCTCCCTTCCTCCCTCTCTACTTATTTGTATCTCTGATTGTAATGTCCCCTTTTAGTAGCCACCTTGAGGATCATTTAGCCTTTATTTATTCCTCAAGGCTAAAAGGAGAAATAAGGGAATAATTATTTAATTAATTATTTATAAAGTTATTTCAATAAATTAAAATCATAAGATAACTTTATATTTAATTAATTTAATAAAGTGACTTAAAATTAAATAATAAATCATAAAGTCACTTAAGGCTAAAAGGAGAAATAAGGGAATAATTATTTAATTAATTATTTTTAAAGTTATTTCAATAAATTAAAATCATAAGATAACTTTATATTTAATTAATTTAATAAAGTGACTTAAAATAAAATAATAAATCATAAAGTCACTTAAGGGAATAAAATAATATTATCTCTAGAAGCTTCTTGAAAGTCATTGAGAAATCTTTATAAGGATTTGTTGACCTAGCATTTGAGCATGTTTATGTCTTGGATTATTCTATTCATACCAAATTAGTAGAAGCTTGAATGCTTTGCTTGTCCAAGGGTTTGAAGACTCTAGGATACCAAGTTTGGTTGTGAAAGATCAACCCTAGCTGGAAATTGTGGAGGATTCCATCCAGGGTTTCTATAGGTACTTCATTGCAGAGTTTGGATTGGAGCAATAGTTGATGTATTATTGTCCTACTAAATAAGAAGTGGTTGAATGCAATAGCTAGTTTATTATTACATTTATTTGAAGAGTTTACACAATTGCAATAGTTGATTTATTATTGCAATTATTGAAGGATTTGCAGGTTTGCAATAGCTAGTTTATTGTTGTATTTGAGGAAGATATTTCTGCTAGTTCGATACAACCAAATTTTAATTGTCTTTGACCAAAATTTGGAGGATATTAGATGTTTTGATTTTCATAATATAATTGCAAATTTTTGTGGAGGTAATTTTTTAGTCTAGAGGAGTTCAAATTTTGGCAGCTTGGGGCATTTTGATTTCTTCTTAGAAGAGTTTGATTTCTTCTCAGTTGGGGGATTCAATTTTTATCAAGTTGGAGATTAATTTCCAGTCATAAAAAGGTAGTGAATTTATCATTGGTGGAGCACATCACAACTAGAAAATTCACAATTCCATGAAGAAATCTAGGTGCTACAAATAGAGGGACAATTTTGGACTTTAAGCATAGCATTTGATTGAGCCTTCTTGGAGTTTAGAGGCATCATTGGTGAACAAGCTGAGTTGGGTGATTTTGCATTCCATTCTCAATATAGTCATTGCCAATCAAGCTCAAGAGCAGTTCATCATTGAAGGGGTTGATCATCCAGGTTCACCATATATTTATTTGCATTCACAATAATATTTTCATTGAGTTGATAGGTTTCCTTGCACATAGATTTTTCTTGTCACAACATTAGTCTTTGCGTTGTATGATCATTGTAATCATTGTCATGACAACTATTAAAATATTGTAAGTTGAATTTAGGTGATGTCAATCAGTGGTAATTATCATTGACATTTGATTGTATAAGGTGCATTTCATATCAGCAATATCATTCAAGAGGAGTTGGAGTTTGATTACAAAGTGCTTGTAAAAATGCCTATTGTTGTAATTAAACATTTGCATTTAATTTCAGTCACCTATTTGCATTGAAAAATCACAAAAATATCTGTATTATATCCTAGTTGCATTGGAAGTCTTTTGGCATTGTCTAGTTAAGTCTTTTTATGCATTTTATCACCACATCAAAGAGAAAAAAAAAATAGAAAACATTTACCAGCCAAGGAAAGTTTGCAAGACAAGTGTTTGACAAAATTCTCAAGTGGTACAAATAAAAAAATTAAGGTCAGTTTTACCAAGGATCTTTACAATGGTATCAAAGCTAAGAATTCTACCAGCCTGTTGGATAGTTGATCTTTATTTCAACTAATCAACTACAGACCAAAAATTCCAATTGGGCTACATGGCTACTTCTAGCAATTCAATGAAAGCCTTGTTGGAATCATTAAATCAACATCATATTTCTATGGAAAAAAGGTTGGAATTATGGAACAAAGAATTGGAGGAAGGATTGGAAAAATGGAAGAAAGAACAGGATTGCATCAAGACTTTTCAAGAGATATTGAAGTTTTTTGGTGAGAAGCAAAAATTCTTACGTCAAGTTAAAACAACTCTTCTTAATATTTTGGAGGAAGCAGAAAGTTGTATTTGCAAGGTTGGATAGTCACCTTCTCAAGCAATGTATAAAGCTATGAAACCTTTGCTACATTCTTTGGTTAAGTCAAAACTTTTACAACATCGGGATGAAGAAGTTAGGCTTACAGTTGCCACTTGTATGATTGAAGTTGTAAGGATTAGAACTCCTATAGCACCATTTGGTAATGATACTATGAATGTAATACTTCAAGTGATGGTGGATAGATTTCAAGAGTTACCTGATGTTAAAAGTCCTACATTTGGTCAAAGAGTAAAAATCTTGGAGATTATGGCCAAGTTTAGGGTATGTTACCTCTTGTTTGATTTTGGGTGCAAAGATTTGATTCTCTAGATGTTTGACTACTTCATTTCTAGAATCAGGAAATTTCATTCAAACAGTGTGAAGAAAAGTATGTTCAATATCTTGTCCCTAATCCTTGATGAATATGACGATGTTTGCAAACAACTACAATTAGTTTTTTTAGTCATTTGGAGAAGAGAGTGACATGTTTTGTCTAAAACATATGATCTCACAAAAAAATTGGTTGAGCAGAAAATTGAGAATTTTAGGGGACAATTGAATGTACAAGAGTTAATTTCATTTGTTCTACTAGTTCCATCTTTTCTACTTGAAGAAAGCAGGCCATCATCTAGTCGAGAAACTGAGTTGAATTATGAGATCATAGAACAACCTGAGCCCTCTTGTGTTGAGACACTTGATTAGTGAATTGATGATGTTTCTACAGGTGGAATTAGTGTTGACCTAATTCCAAATTAGGATATGTGCATGGATGACATCACTGAAGAAAATAGTTGTGTAACTCAAGCACTTCTAGAATAATCTGATCCTTCCTTTAATAAAGCAAAGGTTTTTCATATACCTAAACATCTACACAACTTGGAGAACCAGTTGAAGGTGAGTGAGGATGAGATTGTGGAAGCATTATCATGATAAAATACACAAGATGGTTGAGAATCATCCTTGGTTGGTTCAATTGGAGAGAAGGAAAAAGGGAGTTGAAGCAAAGTCTTCTCATGATAGCTTGCAAGAAATCAAAGAAGGTTTGGGAATAGTGTAGTCAAATTATTTACACCTTCCTTTAGATCATGGCCACCTTCTCAACCTCATAGAGATCTATTTAGATGCTTTGAGAAGGAAAGAATATGAATTTGATAAGATTTCTCACGAGCTTAAGGCTTCCAGTGATTCCTTGAGGATGACTCAGATAGCTCTTTGGGAATCATAGATCCATGTTGATGAGCTTTGCTTAGAGTTGAGTTTGGCTATATTTTCATCATATTCAGGAGAGAGTCAGTCATCTATGGAAACCAGGGCATAAGATGAGGAGAGCAGCATGAGATCTCCTAGTGTTCACACTCAGGATATAGGTGCAGTGCCTCTTATGTTGGATAGGCAAGAGGAGTCAATTGGTGATGGATGTCTCATTCTTGATCTTGAGAGTTCTATGATCAAGTTGTCAATTGATTGCAGTCTATGGTTTAGAGATAAGCATCTTAGTAGTAGTATCCCAGCACCATCCTCGTGGGTTTTACCTCATACTTCAGTGATCAATTGTTGTCCTAGTTTGTTGGTCAGAGTTCTGTCAGGTTACACTTTGAGGGCAGCAGTAGTTGGTATGGATAGGAGTAGTTGGGATTGTCACTTTGGAGTTATAGGATGGAGTAATGATGAGTTCTTATCATCCTTGGGTAGTAGAGATACCTTTTTCTCCTTCATGGACTTGATTCACAGATTACATGGTTTTATTCTGCTTTATGCCAACAGCTTGATAGGGGTTGGTATATTTTTTTATGCACCTATGTTGGGCACCTTTCATTTTTTTGGGAAACCACTCAGTGTGGAATGGATTGATGATGACACAGACACATCATTCTTGGCTATAGGTTTAGGAATCATTGGATATTTGAGCATCAGGCTCTACATCGGTACTTTTGAGATTGGCATTGGTCAATCTTTTCAGAAGGAGATGGTTTCTTCTAAGTCTTGCACGTTGGACTTTGGTGTTATTCCAAGCTCTTTATAGGAGAATGATGGAATAAATGGCTAAATGACAGCAATAATGGAAGATGGAATCAATCAATAAATGAGTCTTTAGTCTTGGATAAATGGCTAGTTGCATCTCCAACCTAGAATCTCTCATGATCCACAATAGGAATCCATTACTAATCCTTGGAAATGCTAAACCTTGGCTTGAAAATAGACTTGAAAAACCTGCAAAAAAACAATAGAAGGTTGCTCCAAAACTTTGAAACTTCCTTCAACTTTCTTCACTTATCACTTTATTGCTTCAACTTTTAGACTTATGTGAAAATGGGGTGTGAATCTTACTTTTATAGGAATTTCTACCTAATAACTTGATTATTGTATCTCAAATGCCGATAAAAGCTCAAATAAATTCAAATATTTTCATTTCTCACTCTTAATTCTCAAAAATAAAGCCCTTGGGACGAAGACACCCTAGGTGGCATCTTGGTCCCACAAGGCTTAATTTGCTATTTCAAAAGGTGGGTTACCAAGATTGATGATTTCTTATGGGTTTGGGTCGGGTTTAAAGTTGTAATATGCCTTCAGATGCACAAAAAGAGGTCTTAAGGGCCCATAATAAGTGACCTAAAGAGAAATTAATGCAAGGGGTGATAAAATAGGTCCAAATTAAGTGTGAAAATGCAAAGGTATGCATTTTTCTACACTACAATATGTATATATACATGTATGTGTACATGTATGTACATATATGTGTATATGTGTATATATGTGTACATATGCATACATACATAAATACCATGTACATGTATACATATAAATGTAACATACATACATATGTATGTATACTATACCTCACATGATGTTAATCTAGAAAAATTTAACCTTAGTAGATGATGTTAATCTAGAAGAATGTGTAATAACTAATCTAGAAGAATTTGTAATGACTAAAGATGAGTTTTAGCAGATGATGTTAATCTAGATAGAATTTGTAATAACTAATCTAGAAGAATTTGTAATGACTAAATATGAGTGTTTTGGAGTAGATATAAAACAACAACCAATCATATGATGCCTTGAGGAGCCCAAAATGTGCTCATAGTTTGGATATCATGATGAACTTTTAATAACTTTACTTTTGTTATTCATGGTTGTTTAAACTCTTTTGAAACCTTTTATTGGGATATCCTGTAGCAATACACTTTCATGTTCCTATAGCCTATCATGTTGACTTATCTATATTTATTACCCCATTGACTCCCTAAATGACTAGTATATCACATATAGTTTTTGAATGATGAAATAGATTTAAATATGTCATTAATGAATGTATATTGTGTATGTGCTATGTGTGCTCTTTTCTTTCGTGATCAAGTACCTTGTGTTTCTGCTGTTGAAGAAAGTATGATCGAAGTCAAGTGCGCACCATCTTGGCCTTGCAAGAAGTCTTCCCACGCATTTCCTCTCTGCTGAAGCTCGCTAAGACTCTTTGACCAAAACTGTTGGGAAGGATTTTTAATGGCAGTCAATCTAGAAAGAGTGGAGTGCTAGATTCTCTCTAGATCGGGTTGAATGGATAAATTCATTTATGAAGTTTGTTCCTCAATTTTGGGATACATTTTACTTCCATGTCTTTCTTTGTTAGGGTTAGTTAGTTAGTTTTTCTCCTAACTTTAAATAAGTGCTCCTCCTACGCGAGTGAGTAGATGATAGTTAGAAGTAGGATAGAAGCATAGTGATAGGGAGATAGAAGATATCATGTAAGAGTCAGTATGATAATAATAAAAAGTAGAATCTGTATGACAAGAGACAGAGTTTGTTGTTAGTTTTCATATCAACAAAGCAATGTATACCATTCTGAGTTTATGAATAAATTTTGATGAAGTTCTGAGTTCAACACTTGCATAATTAGTAGATGCTTGCTAAGGGGGCCCACTTAGTAAGTATCTGTAGCTAGTTAGTTAGCTATTCTTTTTCTGTTGATCATCAGTTAAATTTCATCTTTGAAGTTTTCATACAAACTTAGTCTTGTATTGCTCCTGTAGCATCGGGAATCCATCCCCTGCGTCTGCTCAAAGATAAGGCTAGTTCATAGTTTGTGTCTCAGCCAGAATGCTATGATTTCATTTTGCTAAATCATGGTTGAGTTAAGAGAAATTTGCATTACCTTCCTATAGCGTAGGCAGAATTCTTTCCAAGTATTTATTTCTGTTAAGTTGTGACTGAAACTAGTTCTTAGTGCATATATTGTCCTGCTCTATTCAAAGTATATGTTCCCTGGTTTGACAAGTAAATGAACGTATTCCAAGTAAAGATATATTAGTCACTTGCTAGAATGTCCAATTCCCAGGATAGGTTTTACTATGATTTTCATATCCTTTTTGTGGGCACGACCATTTTTAGCTCCATTGGCAGGGATGGTGTCAAGCTAAGAACTTGTCAGAAGTCATTTTTAGCATTAGTTTAGTTTGTTAACTGTAAATTTTCAAAATTTCAAATCACTCATTCATTTTATTGCATGTGTAGAAGAAGAGATGCTACGGAAATGTTTCTCCCTTAAAACCTATTTGTTGAACTGCCATTTGACCTAGCCAACGAAGAACCTGAGGAAAATCCATTCGCTCTGATATTCCAGCAAGCAAATATGGCAAATAATCCACCTAATCCACCTCCTGCTTTTGAGTTCCCCATTGTTCCTCAGCGAGATACTGATAACCTTAAAAATATTCCTTCCTCATTACTTCCCAAGTTCTATGGCCTAGTTACAGAGGATCCTAAAACTTTCCTGTTTGAGTTTGATATCCTCTGTCGCAGCTATGATTACACTTCAGATGCACACAAGTTGAAGTTGTTTCCTTCCACCTTTAAGGAAGGAGCTCTTAGATGGTTCATGAGTTTGGGAAGAGGTGTTGTTGATAGTTGGGAAGCCATGCAAACAAAATTTCTTGAGAAATATAAGGAATATTGTAAGAGTGGAAGTAAGGGAGATGATATATTCAGAATCCAACAAAAGGAGGATGAAAGCATGGAAGACTATATTTCAAGATTCTTGTTTTCTCTGGAAAAGAACTCAAACCATACTCTCAATGAAGACTCTCATAAACTACTTTTTCTAAGAGGAATCAGTGATGCCTATATAGATGCTCTGGACCTGATGGGAGGAGGTGATATAACCCAACTGCCTTGGGATGATATTAAGAAAATATGTCTTAATTACTCCCGAGCAAATGTGAAGAAGGGTAGAGGTCATCAAGCTACAGTGGGTAAGTCTTCTTCCAGTGGAGTTTCCCAGATGGAGATAACAAATTTGTTGTCTGATTTCAAGCAGGATATCATTAACAATATGGCTACACAACTGGACACTATGCAAGCTCGAAAGAAACATGATGAAGCTGAAGCAATCTTGGCCGAGTTATGTCTGCATTGTAGACAGAAGAAACGTGACTGTAGATGCAAGATGGTGGCCAACATGGAGGCTAAACAGTTGCCTACTGATTTTAAGATGATAGAAGATGATGATGACCAAGTCTTCTTTGTTGCACAAAGTAGGCCATGGGCCCCAAGACAAGGTATTCCTCATGATCCTTTGCAAAATTTTGGTTCATATAATAGTCAATGGAAAAATCAGTACCCTCCAAACTATAGGCCATACTCCCAACCTCAATGGAATAACCCTTGGCCAAATGCCCAGCAAAACCGTTGGCAAGCCTCACAAGGGAACTGGCAACCACCTCAACAAAATTAGTGGTAGCCTCCACAAGGGAATTGGCAGTAGCCTAACCAATGGAGAGGAGGCCTGCAATGGTCAAATCCAACCGCAGGTTTCCTGCAGCAATCCATTATGCCACTTCATGTAGCTAATCAAGGTCAAAATCCAAAATCAACCCAACTACCAGCTCAGGAAGCACCTAATCCAAATAACCAACAACCACAGCAGCAACAAGTCTATTTTGTTGATCCTAATCATCAGCCTGCTTATGCTCTTAACCTGAATAATATTAATTTACGTTCAGGAACTATGCTACCCACACCATCTCCTCCCATAATCTCAAAATTACCATCTGAGGAGACTGACCAAGAAGAAGAAGATATCAATGACCAAGCCCAACCAAATCAGCCAGTTCAGACCCCATCATTACTTAAATCATCTGGTAAAGTGCCCCCTCCTTTTCCACAAAGATTGGAAGGTGAAAATGTCAAGAAACAAGAGGAACCCACCTTTGATATCCTTGACCAGCTAAAGCATATATGTGTGAAAATTTCCTTGTTCCAAGCAATCAAAGAAGTACCTATCTATGGCAAGGCCATCAAGGAGGCATGTTTGAAGAAACCGGGGAGGAAAAAGAAAGACTCTCAAACTATCCATGTAATAGGCCAACTCTCTAACTTAATGCTAGGAACACTTAGCATCCCAAAATATTTAGATCCAGGAAGTCCTGTTGTGGAGATAAATGTTAATGGGTTGCAAATTAAGAATGCTTTAGTAGATCTTGGTGTAGCTATCAATGTCATGACAAAGGACCTGGTTGTAAAACTTAATATTTCAGAAATAAGGACTACACCTACAATATTACAGCTTGCTGATAGCTCGACTGTCAAACCTGATGGGGTAGTTGAAGACCTGGTAGTCACCTTGGATTCCTGGGAATACCCTGCTGATTTCATGGTCTTATCTCCAAAGGCATCATTCAGGGGATACCCTGTCATACTGGGAAGGCCCTGGTTGGCTACTATTGATGCTTGCATTGGTTGTAGGTCGGGTGACATGACAATATCTGATGGATATAGCACAAAGAAGCTTACCCTCTATTCTCCAGCACCACCCCAACTTGAGTCTGGAGATGTTGCTTGGATAGATTTGGGAGAAGAGGAAGAAGTGAACTCTGTGGCCAATTTAATGATGATTACCAGAGAGCCTTTCATTGCACAGCAAGAAGAAGAAGATATACTGTCCAATATCTTGTTGAATAACTATGGTACTGAATATTTTCATTGTGAGAAAAATCCATGTTCCTTGTAGACTATTCTTCCTCCATCCACATCAGCTCATTATCCTGCAGCAACTGATTGCTTACACACCTTACTACCCCATGAGGTAGACATGCCATTTCTGTCTAAAGTATCTATGATAGACTTAACCTCCCAAGTTGAGGTAGCTGCAGGAAAAACCTTGTGCATTAATAAAAACCTCACCAGTGAGCAACAAGAATCTATTATCAAAATGCTTATCAGTCATAAGTCATCTTTTGCATGGGACTATGGAGATATGAAGGGTCTAGACTCAAAACTCTGTACACATCGCATATATATTAATAGTGACTTCAAACCTATTAGGTAGCCTCAAAGAAGAATCAATCCAGCCTTGAGAGAGATTGTTAAAGAAGAATTGCAAAGAATGTTGACAACTGGCTTTATCTACCCAATCTCTGATAGTCAATGGGTTTCCCCATTGGTCATTGTTCCTAAGAAAGGAGGAAAATGGAGGGTATGTGTAGATTACAGAGAACTTAACTTAGCAACGAAGAAATATTACTTTCCTCTTCCATTTATTGATCAAGTTCTGGATAATTTAGCTGGAAAGAAGTACTTCTCATTCTTGGATGGCTTCAGTGGATATAATCAGATCAAGATTGCTCCTGAAGATCAGGAAAAGACTACTTTTACATGCCCTTGGGGAATGTTTGCCTATTCAGTTTTTCCTTTTGGTCTTTGTAATGCTCCTACAACTTTCCAAAGGGCAGTCATAAGCATCTTCTCGGACATCTCATATGATTGCATGGAAATATACATGGATGACTTTACTGTTTATGGTACAACATTTGAGGAAGCTCAAGCTAACTTGGAAAAAGTACTACAAAGATGTGAAGATCACAAACTATCGCTGAATAGTCAAAAATGCTTCATGATGATGCAAGAGGGAATAGTGCTCGGTCACTATATTTCTGCTGCAGGAATTCAGGTTGATCCTGCTAAAATTGAGATCATCTCTAAGTTACCCTCTCCTACTAAGCAGAAGGAGGTACGGAGTTTTCTAGGCTATGCAGGATACTACAGAAGATTCATCAAGGACTTCAGCCAAATAGCAGGTCCCTTATACAATCTGCTAAAGAAAGATGCAGAGTTTTCTTGGACAGAGGAATGTGAAAAAGTATTTCTTGACTTGAAAGTCGCCCTCACACAGGCACCTATTCTGAAAGGACCTGATTGGTCACTCCCATTTCATATTCATACTGATGCCTCGGATTATGCAATTGGGGCAGTGCTAGGGTAGAAGGATGGATCAACTGAACATGCACTCTACTATATAAGCAAAAATCTGCAAGAGGCTGAATTCAACTACACTGTTACAGAAAAAGAAATGTTGGCAATCATCTATACCCTCAATAAATTTAGGCATTATATCACTGGTTATCAGATATTTGTCCACACTGATCATGCAGCAATCCGGTATCTCATGAACAAAAGCTCAATATCTGGGAGACTGGCAAGATGGTTATTGCTGATGCAAGAATTTGACATTACAATTGTGGACAAGCCAGGTAAAGCCAATGTAGTTGTTGATTTCCTTTCTAGAATTCAAAGACAAGATAACTCTGCACTCATTAAAGACTCCTTTCCTGATGAGCACCTATTTGCAATCAAGGTTATTCATCCATGGTATGCTGATATATCAAATTATCTGGCAACAGGAAGAACTCCTCCTCAATTCTCTCCTAAGGAAAAAAAGATTATTGGTAGAGAAAAGTTTTAACTTTTCTTGGATTGCAGATTGCATGTTTTATACAGGGCCAGATCACGTTATGAGGAGATGTGTACCAGAGGAGGACACTCATGATATACTGCATGCCATCCATGATGAGCCGTGTGGCGGACATTTTGCTGCCAAAAGGACAGCAATGAAAATTTAAAATACTGGTTACTATTGGCCAACCTTACATAGAGATGTAGCCAAGTATACAAGGAGATGTGACAGATGCCAAATGATGGGAAGACCAACTCGCTCTGATGAAATGCCTCTATTTCCACAAATTGTAGTTACACCATTCGACAAATGGGGACTAGATTTTGTGGGACCAATTGACCCACCTTCCAATGGTAAGTCCTACATTCTTGTGTGTACAGATTATGTCACAAAATGGGTAGAAGCTAAACCTATGAAACATGCTAGGGATAATAAAGTGGTTGAATTCCTATATGAGGAAATTTTTACTAGGTTTGGTGTTCCTAGGGAGATAGTGATAGATCAGGGAACACAATTTACTTCTACACTTATCACAGCTTTAGTCAATGAATACAATATACGGCATATGAAATCAACTCCTTATCACCCCCAGGCCAATAGCTAGGTTGAGGTCACCAATAGGGACATAGAGGCCATTTTGACTAAAATTGTAGATTTGCATAAGAAGGACTGGGCCTCTAGGTTACTTGAAGCTATATAGGCCTATCATACTACCTAGAATACTTCTATAGGATTTACACCTTTTGAAATGGTGTATGGTAAAAACGTTCTATGATGCTAATAGAATTTTGAACATAAGACTCTCCAAACAACACTGGAGTTGGACATGGATTTAACAAATGCAAAAAAGGATAGAATCATGTAGCTCAATGCTTTGGATGAACTCCGAAAGCATGCCCTACAACATACTGAGATGATACAGAATCAGGGAATAAGGTGGCATGATAAATATATTAAGGAAAATAAATTCAAAGTAGGAGATTGGGCTCTACTTTACAACTCACGGTATAAGGACACTCCATGAAAATTACAAACTAGATGGTTGGGGCCATATGAAATTGAGAATGTATTGCTAATGGTACAGTTCAACTTGTTACAATTGATCCTGTTAGATTCAAGCTGTTAGTTAATGGACATAGCCTCTAGTTGTACCATAAACCAGTCTCCAAAGAAGAATTCATGTAGTAGTTTATTCAAGATCCTACTGCTACTCTTCTTGTAGCTGAAGGCTTTAGCCTTTATCCTGTATTTCACCATAATTTTTAAAAGTATGCTCATAATAAAGGTTTTCTTTTGAAGGAAACCCCTTTTTCTTCATTCTCACTTATCGCCACATCTCACTTCTTTATCTACTATCTATCCATCCCATCCATCTGTTCCATCCATTCATCTCATCCACCCATGTCACCCATCCACCTCATTCATTCGCATCACCCTTAATTATGATATCATTCCCACATGTCAACTCATGCCGAAGCCATCATCTTTCTCAACACGTACACGTATTTATCGAAGGTACGCCATATCTTTTGTTATCACATATTTGATTTATTTTATTCTATTCATTTACTACTATGTCTGTATTAGTCATTATTACCTGATCTCCACCTATTCTTTAGTACATGTGAGGACACATGTCATACTCTAAGTAGGGGGCGGGGTAATCCACGTTTTAAAATCTGTCTTTTTGCCGCTGCCATAACTGTGCAAATAACCTTTCTTTATTATTTTTCTAGTACTTTCCAAATATGATCACATGTTCTTCTTTATTGCATGTTTT
>VDFB02333888.1:0-22560 GCA_007258455.2 Sequoia sempervirens | reverse complement strand
TAATATAAGTGTGCAAGGATGCTACCCCCCCAAGCATACATGGTCCTTTGCTCTGACATCCCCCACATCATATGTACTAGTCCTCCCTCTAAATGTGTTCCCTAGTCATCAGGGATGAGTACTAGTGCTATAGTGAACATCATAACATGTGCAACAAGTGGGGCACACAAATATAGTAGCATGGCTAGATCGATCTGTGGCCACACAATACTATCATGAACTAGACCTCCAAGACAATACTACATATCATATTTCATCTCCCAAAATGATCGATCATCTATAAAATGTGCCCTCTCGTCCCAAATAAAAACTCAGAGTATGCAATGGACATCCTCTAATGTGATCGTCATCTCGCCTGTGGGGAGATGAAACGTGCATGTGTCTGCATCCCACTGCTCTGCCAACACCATCAACAT
Organism: Sequoia sempervirens; assembly: GCA_007258455.2. Lineage (NCBI taxonomy): Eukaryota > Viridiplantae > Streptophyta > Pinopsida > Cupressales > Cupressaceae > Sequoia > Sequoia sempervirens. Next base: position 22,144 of record VDFB02333888.1, on the reverse strand, counting down.
AACATCATGGTACCTCATGGGAGGCATGAGGTACACCTAGTATAGTCCAATAATTTGCAAAATATGTGTATCCTCCTCTAATAGAGCCAAGGCTAGGTCTCAGTGGTGACAGATCTATCTACCACTAAGACGATGTCACGATCGCGATGGAATCTAACAAAAAATAAAAAATATGTCCTATAAGCATTCTACAATTTTAAATCTATACATCAACAATTAAAAAAAGTGAACTAGAGTTGTTCTAGTGTACTCTTCTAAGGGTCCTAAACACTTTAGACCCCATTTGGGACAATTCGCAAAGAAACAAGATACTTTGCGATAAAAAGGGACACTTCACGATAAAAAGGGACACTTTACGAAAAAAGGGGACACTTTGCAAAAAAAAAGGATGCTTTGTGAACTTTTCTTCTAGGGTCCTAAATCAATCTATAAATGTGTATAAATCATAAAATAAATGCGTAAGCACAAAGCTAAGGCAAAAAAATCAACTCACCTGATAATGATGCTTGTCGCCGGCTACCTAGTCTCATAGGACATCCAATCTCAGAGGTTCGTAATCTTTTCGGCTCAGCATTTTCAATCACTCCTCCCAAAAGTCAAGCTACAAGAAGGTAAAAGAAAAAAACTTTAGAAATTACTTCAATTTTTGCTGAGATTATATAAGTTAAAATTAGGGTTTTTACTATATTAGGGTTAAAAAGTGTCTTTCATTCAAATTAACATAACGGGAGCTAGAGAGCTCCCTTTTTTATATCGTTTGTTGCGTGCGAATTGTGATTTCGCTCCTGCTCTCATAAAATTTCTATCATTATGTGGTATGGTACTTGGAAATACCCTAGATGATGTAACCTACCTTATTCTGTGTGGTTAGAATGCTACCTTGATTCCACCTTCGTAAAGCAAGTAGAATCAAGGGGATGCATACATTTACCCTCAAATTTGATTTCTAGAAGAAGTTAGATAAGAGGATTTTGGATAACTAACAAATTTGTGTTGCAGGATGTGGTTCCTAACATTGTGGGTTTGTAGATAGCTATAGTGCGGGCTTCATTCTCCCATGTTACGAATCAATCCATATGAGTATCCTCTTATGAAATGAAGTGTATTGTTCAGAGTCCTTTAGCTTGCATATGCACCTAGAGTCATATGGGCGCTAGAGTGGGGGCTAGATGTAATGATAGAAATTGTACATCCTTCTTGGAGATAGGAAAATTTCTCATTTAATCTGGACCTATTCTAGTACCTTGTATTAATTACCCTTTAAGTCATTATTAATAGGCCCCTAAGACCCTTTATTTCAAATCTTGAGGCTTATTTTAGCTAAAAACTTAACAAAATCATCAAAAATACTTAAAATATTAACAACCCACCTTGGAATTTAGGGTGGGACTCATATTCCACCTTGGGCGTATGAGTCCCCCTAGGTGGGACCCATATGCTAGGGCTAGCGTATGAGTCCCATTTGGGGCTTTTTTAGGGTTTAAGCGGGAAGATCACCTTTTTAATTCAATTTTTTGGGTGATGTCAGCCTTTGAGATATGAATAACTCTAAATTAGGTGTTAATGCCTACATAAGCAAGTTTTTGAGTCATTATTTCATCTAAGCAATCATTTTTCAAGAGCAATTTCAAGATCCAAGCATTCAAGAGTCTTCAAGCATTCTTTCACAAGAGCATTCAAGTTTCAAAAGCAAGTGAAGTTGAAGTCTTGGAGCAACATTAAAGTTTTTTTGTAGGTCTTCAAGCTCACTTTCATTCAAGATCTAGCATTGTCAAGGGTTGATCATGGTTTTCTATGGTGAATCATGATGGATTCTTTGTTGGGGAGATGCAACTAGCCATCAAGCCAAGCCTAATCACTTGTTTCCTAAGTGATTACATCCTCCATTATCACTCTACAATCAACCTAAGGAAGGTACAAGCATTATTAGGACTCATTTGGTTGATTAGAGATCTCTCAAAGTGGGTCATTCATCTTCATATGTCATTCATGCATCTTATTCTCGCACATTAGAATAAGGTGTCATTATATTTAAAATTTCCTAATCTTAGACACACTTAAGGTTAGGGTTTTCATTCCTAATTACATGCATATTTCATTGTTTCTATCAAGGTTTAATTACCAAACTAGGGGTTTAACCAAGGCAAACCCCCCATAAGCAAATCAAGTCTATATTTTGTTTTGTAGGTTTTTTCGCAGATTCGGATCCATAAATCAATTTGGGAGAAATGAGCAAGTGTTGAAGCATAGATATGAACTTTGAATTCGGGTGATCCCACAATACTAGTTTACAATTTTTGGCCAAACTGGACACTGAACTGATTTTTTCTAACTAAATCTTCACTTTCGCGCACCTATATCAGCTAAACCATGAAGAATTTGAAGATAATGAAAACTAGTGATTTGTGAAATTTTGTCTGTAGATTCTAAATATATTTTTTTCAAATTTTTTGGAAACAGATTGTGAATTTTTTCCATCTCTCCAAAACTAGTTTTCTTTCAAGAAACACCATTTTTAAGGAGTGATGCTCACCAGATAGCCAACATAACTTTTTTTCCATGAAGACAAATTCTAATTTTTTCTAATTTGGATTTGTAACCGGCTACCAGCACCTTCATTTGGTTTCATAGTGTTTTATTGAATATTTTTCCTTAATCAAGTTTTGATGTCAAACCACCACAATTTAGACATAGGCGAACCGTATACAACATAAATTTTTTTGTATGTATCAAAATTCAATATATTTTTTTGTTGGATCAAGGACTTCAATATCTAGTGAAATGATATTTAAAAAAAAAAAATGATAATATGCTATTTTTCCAATACAACAAAGAGCTTGATTTTTAGTGAAAAACGTACATTCAAAAGAAATAAAAAATAAATATAATAATAAAATTAAATTTATTTAAAATTATACTTTTTGCAAAGCTTATAATAAGGACTGCATACTTAAAAAAAATAAAATTAAATGAATTCATTTGATCCTCCAAAAGGTAAATCAAAAGTGGTTTTTTATCAACATTTTGATAGTAAAGGAGACTAAGTATAGGTATGGTTTAAAAACTAGCAGGCCTCGGTCTAAGGGGTTTGATCTTAGCGTGGTTCGGATCAAACCCTCTTCAATTGGAATCCTTTAAATGGAACTTTTCAAGGCTTAAATCATTATATTTTCTAAAAAAATGTAAACCAGTATTGTGGGATCGCCCATTCTCGAAAAAGTGGAATGGGACTGATGCACCAAAAGTGGTGTATCAGTCCCAATATAGGTGTTTTTCAGGATTTTTGTAGATAAATTTAGATACCCTTTTTCCAAAAACCTGTTCCTGTTCAGAAATCCTAATTTGGGACTGATTCACCCAAATTGGCATATGAGTCCAGTAGGTCAAAATTTTAAGTTTTTTAGCATTTTAGAGCTCATTCAAATCTGCTTTAGGTTTCTAGGTGCACACATTTCATTTGTAGCTTTTTGTTTTGTTTTATTTGCATTTCTAGGTCATTTCTAAAGTGAAAGATTGCATTAAATTAGAGTTAAGCATTACATCTTGCATTGCATTTGTCTTTCCAACCCCTAGCTTGGTGGTGAACCCCTCATTAGTTTACAATCAACCCCTAGGACAACCCTATTGCGTGATCTCTTTCTCCTTTGCATTGAGATCTCTAGGGTTATCCTTGAATGAAATAGTTGGAAAGTGAGTGTGCTCTATGTCCTAAACCATACGAAAGCACCTAACCCATTTTTTGTCATTTCAATCAAAATAATGAATGGGCTCCCCTCAAAGAACTAGAGGTTTGGCTGACTAGGCAGCTAGTAAAGGTATCGGCTTGGATGAAGGTAATGATATCAGGTTTAGATGAAAGGATAAACTGCCTGTTGATGATTTGAGGTTGCTATAGGAGGATATAAAAGTTTGTCCACTTGATTGAGTTGTGTTGGTTTGGTGTTGGTTGACAGATGTGTGAGCTAGTCAGGCTCTCTTTTTATTGTGTCTAGGTTGTATATGTTGGGTTGGTGTTTAAGTTTTGTTAGTTGAATTTTTGTGGCCTCTATATGGGTGTGGGTCATGTACATTTTCTGAGCTCTTGGACCCATTTTTTCCAAGTTTTATATATCAATATATATATATATATAATTATTATAATAAATTATAATATTATATACAATATATTAATATATAATAAATATAATATTTTTTATATGAATAAATTATATTATACATTATATTAAATATATATATACTAATATAAAATATATATAAATATTTATTTAATATTAATATTTTTTCTTTTAATAAATGGATATTTGTTTCTTATCCCGGACATTCGATTTTTTTTTAAATAGATATTCATTTCCATCAAATATCTCATAGTAATAGATATCCATTTTTCTTTCATATTTGACTTGGGGGTGACCAACCTAAAAAAGTCAACATCCCCAATACGTTTATAGGGGTTGCAAGAGCTTTTCAAACTTCACCCTTCATGCTGACAACTTTTTTATTTGATTTTGATGAAATGAAAAGGGTTTGTTCAGCAAATTCATAGCATTCTTCCGATATAAGATTGAATTTAATAGGTAATTATTATTGATTCTCTATATGCACTATGTGTAAAGTCCTGATTGATAGGCTAATTGAAAAACATCTATAACTTTTAAAAGATCAAATAATTTTTGAATCCAAAAGATGCATCATACACTATGCTTCCCAAATTAAAGTTTAAAAAAAAAAAAAAGTAAATTTCATAATTTTTTACCAAGTTAGGGTGGTTGGACAAATGGTCTTTAATATTTTTAAAAATTTCTACTAGAAAATCCATAACTAATTATTTACTTGCAAAAAATTAAAAAAAAATGTGTATCACATTTGGGCAAGTGTCCTCTACTTATACTCAAATATTTGGGAAAAAAACTATTTTTTCTCTCCATTAGGTTGGTCGAACAAACACCTGCTTTTTATTTTTTTCCTGAAAATTTAGTACTATTGCATTGAAATTTAAACTTTTCACCAAATAGATTTATTTTTTCTCAAAAAATGACTAGTAGCTTAGAAAATACATTCAATTTGCTACAAACTATGTTCTTACATATTTTTCAATTTTTTTTAATAACCTATGAACAAATTTTTATGTCAAATTGCCTCTCTTTTTTTCTGAATTTTCATTGCCACTTAAGCACCTACTTTGGACCCCCATGATCCTACATTGACTCTGGTTTTCATAAGGGTTTTTACCTAAATTAAAATCTTGGATGGTATGTTTTAGAATGAGGCAATTAGTCGTGTGTAATTCATTTGATAAAATCTAGTCTTCTCATTATTTTTTGGAATCAAAATCTATGAGAGAATTTATTTCTAATGCTTGAGTGTTGATCAAGAGCCATTTTCTACCCTTTTAGAATTAATTTTTTTTCTTGGTTTATTCTAGATTGTCTAATTTTAAACCCTCATTATTGTGTTGGTTGGTCAAGCCCCTATTTATAGCATATTGGTATTTAGTTTATTTTATTGTCTTATAATCCTAGGTTAACATGATAATTATATTATTTCAATTGGTGCAAAGAGTTTTTAGCTCATATAGCTAGTGCAATTTTGGCATATGATTGCATGATGTGACCTTAGGGTTAGAAACTGTCTCATTTGCTATTAGATATATTTGTGGTGAATTTATCTTGAATTTTATATTCCTTTTTTCTAGGTATCTTGTGGTTGTGGTGGATGTACAGAGCTTGGCATATTGTGTATTGGTTGGTACAAAATAATATTTATTACTTAATATTTTGTTGGACAACATGGTTTGATAAAGTTCTTATAAGAAACTTATAGATCCTTTTTTGAGTGGGATGGTCTTTGATAAATGAATAATTTATTTTTTATTTCCCAAATAATGCCTATATTAATTTTATGAAAGGGTTAATGTGTTTGAATAACATTGTAGTCCTTATCTCTCCCTAGTTAAAGGAATCCATCAATGAAGATTTTATTACTAAATTGGAGATTATTTTCTTTATGATAAAGCATTAGTTGTTGCTTCTACATTTGATCCATCTTGTTTAGCTTGCAACTATATTTCCATATTTTAAGGAGCTAGAGGAGCCTTTAATGGTGCAAGATGGTATAAAATCCCCAACTTCATAAAGGGATGTATTTTGGTAAAAACAAATAAATTCTTACCATGTATTGAGAGTTTAGGGATCTTAAATCTTCCTATTTGAACTTGTGCACTATGCTAGATAATCTCATGGTGACTCACTCACTTGCAAGATTACTTAGAGATTTTGAGTGCATTCACCCTACCTTTGTGGCTAGAATGAAATTTGTGTTAGGTGACTAGAAGTTATTTATAAGGTGAAATTCCCTACACTTGATTCAACTTATGTAGATGCTTCTTATTTTATAATTGGTCAAGGATGTTAAGAGGACATAATGGTAGTTGTCAATTTGGATAGATGGTTGTGGATCCAACTAATGGTATGTGAGGCTAGGGTTTTTTTGAGTAGGAAATGGTTTCTAGGATAATCTATCTTGGGTTTCATTTGATAGTTTTTATCTCAAATAATGGTGGTAGCTTGGTGTTTTGTTAGGATTGGTAGTTTGATCATATGGGTTTTTTTTAGGTCATTGGACCTCTTTTTTGGGGGTAAGGTTAGTGCAAGTTACTAATAGAATAATCATCTTTAAGTGGTAATGAAAGTTAAGTTGAAAAAATAGATATAAGGAAACTTCCAATAGTGTTCCAAATCAAACCAAACTTATCCACAAATTTTTGACAAACTACAACAATGGAAGATGTAGCATTTTGAATGTAGTTTATAATATACCGTCTTGTTTCTTTGAATAATTTCTTCTTTTTTAAAAGAACCACAACTTAACATTTTAGTGAGACATAAAAAGTGATTGTCATTCCTTCATGTTTTTTCTTTAAAAAAAATAATTTTCAAAAAACTATGTACAAATGTAAATGATAAATATGTAGATGTGATAATTTTTTAATAATTTATCATAGCTAATACCATATATTTTTAATTTGACTTCATAAAACATTAATGAACAATTTTTCATCCATCTTAACTTGGCTACAAACATAAAATTAATTTTTTTACTTTTTAAACATATCCACATGACAAAAAAAAGAGTGCTAACAATAAACACATGATTTACAAGTTTAGGACTCCCTTGAACCTAATCCTAAGACAATCTTATGTCACTTTTTGAGGGAATCCAAATTTGAGATAAAATGTTAAGAGACTTTTATATCCAAATCTCAATATCAACATTTTTTAATCGTTATCACTATCTCTTTTGGATTGTCTTAACCACTTTTTATACTTAGATGAAATTCTCTATAAATCTCACCATCTAATTTAAAAAAATAAAAAATATCTAAATAAAAAAGAACACAAATAAATATCACCAATAATGTAATTTAATTAAAATAATCTTTATTTTAAATGTTTATCTACCAAACAAAACATAGTATGATGCTAAATATAAAATAATATAAAATAAGTGTCACGTAGTGGCGAGTACTTGCCTTTATAGTGTTTTAAATATAAGTTTGTAGACTTTGTTTACAACAATTTAATTTTGATTGTAGTACTAAATTGTGTAAGAAGGAACTATTACAAGAAGAAACAGATAAGATAAGAATAGTTGGAAGATATGAGAAGTAGATAAAGTAGTGTGTTTTGAAATGATTGATTTACAATCATAAATGCAAAGTACTATAATACTCTTATATCAATGTGTAGTCATTAGATATAAAGACTATAAACATATTGAATTAGCTTATCAAACAACCATGTGTATTGAAAAATATTTAATTAAAAATAATGTTTAGTAGATAAATATGTGTTATTTACACAAATTAAGAGAAAATTTGGTTATAATTAAATTTAACAACCAAGATTAGGAAAATTCATTGTGCAATTCTTCTAAGCATTTAATTAATAAGGGAAACCTATGTTTATTTTGTGTAACTAGAATGTTCATTGTTACAATATAGCTTTCAATGTGTAAATATCAATTGATTTGTTACTTGTTGCTTGTTTAAATGATTGTTAACAAAAAGAGCATTCATTTAATAATTGTTGAGGTAGTTGTCTCATTGTATAAGATTAAGAAATATGTCATGATCTTGTCTAATCCTATCTCACAACCTTCTTTTTATAAGCAAGGAATCTCATGCACATTTCATATTCAATCAATCAATCTTACATCTTTAATCATAATGAGCTATTCTTGTCATTTCTCTCTTGCAAAAGATATTTTGGTTTGAAAGCTAATCTTGAGGTGTTGGGAGTTCACATGTAACTCCTACAAATCTTAACTAGCATCTCCCAAAGTTCGTCAAACCAAACTTCTAATCTTAAAATCTAAATCCCAACCCTCCAATCCCAAAACCCTAAATCTATTATATCCTACAACCATGTTTTACCATGTGAGCTATGATGGCACTTTGTCAAGATGTTCACATTTGAATGCGACCAATCTAACTATCAAAGGGTGTCACCACATTTAAAATTGTACATCAATGTAGCGATCCTAGTAAAGCAACTCCACAAGGCAAGATATTATTGGTACATCCTGACAAACACATCCAAATCAATGACATCAAATAAGCATGTGCTTGACACTTGAAACTACAAACATCAAAGCAATCCAAAAATCCAAAAAAATAGAAGTCAAACAAATATCAAAAAAATAATTAAGAGAAATAATTTTTCCAACAATGAAAACTACTTCTTGTGGCACTTTGGAAAAGTATCATGATGCAAACCCATCATGGGCATCATGAGTAAAATCAATCTATGTGTTCCATTTCACTTGGGGGCAAGTTGTCTCACCCATCACCCATTACCCCATTAATAATGGTTTGGTCTCTTCCATTTAATCAAACAAGCATGCTCTCTCACTCTTTCTCATTGAATTATTGATGTAGTCTTTTAACTACATTTTAACATGACTATGAGCAAGAATTAAAATAATGCATCATCCTTGACCAATATTTTAATGTTCTATATCTTATAAAGCATTTGTTTCCTTGACCTTAAACTTCAAAAAATTCTACTTAATAAATAAAGATAGTAAAACAGATTTTTTTTTTAATTAAATTGTATAAAAAAAATTCAAAATTTAAAATCACATTTCATAATCCATCATCAAAATTTAAAAACAAAGAAAAAAATAATTTAAAATTTTACGGTAAATACCCAATCTCTACATTAAATGCTCATTAATATTTTCAATGAAATGATATGATTAGGCTTCCCTTCCTTCCCTTATCTTACCTTAGTATATTTGTTAATCTAATTAGTATCTTCATTAGATTGATAACTTGCCTGTTTTTGTATTCTTAATTATAAGTCGTTGCCCAGATTTTTTTGCACAACCCAAAATACTTATATAATTTTGTCCGTGGATGATGAAATATTAGTTTTACCTACATTTAAAAGGTACTTTTCACAGTTTAATAAAAAACTAACTGAAACCATAAGGTTGCATATAACATCATATGCCTCAATAATCAATTACTCTTTTGGGTTTTTCTTTATTTCATTAGTGTTTCTAAAAGCAAGCAGATGGTGTTGTACTTCTGCAACTACATTGTTGAAAAGAATTATTGCATTGTGAGTAATATTGAATTTTTTTCTCACCCAACAACAAAGAAGGAATAGCCATCTAAATGTCATGATTGAATTGTGTCTTCATTGTTCTAAAACACAATTTCAATGAAAGCTTTGAAATCAGCAACCATAACAGCTGGCTGCAGGTAACCACCTCCACATGTGGGATTATCTGAAATGGAACCCAAGCTGAAGACACCCTGTATTTTGAAGTGATCAGCCAACTTCAAAGGAGTATCAGGTGGGTTGAATGAAACACTATTTACATCATATCTCTGCTTCCCATTGATCATAGGAGCAGAATTGGCAAGTCTGACGGTCCTTGAGGTAGTTATATTTCCATAGTAGTAAGATCCCTGTAGATTGGGCCGAGGGCCACTTGCAGTAAGGTTCCATCTGCACAAGATTTATAACAATAATCATAAATCTTGAAAGAATGTATACTATTCAAGACATGAGAACAGATTAACCTAAAATCCAACAGTATTCATCTTGACTACCCTAGGAAAGGAAGTTTTAAGAGAACAAAAGATTAGGTAGCTGAACTTGATGTTCAGCCCTAGAGGACGGTTTAATAAGCATTGCATACTTGATGGATCTGGCCTGGTTCAAGGACCAATCAACTTCATTAGTTGGGCCATAGGGAAGGGGTCCGGGTGGAGGTGTTTACAAAAATTTACTGTAGATACAACAATATAGTAGCCCTGAGGAGGCTGATCTGTAGTCACCAAAACAGAGTAGGATTGACCCAAATGAATATCTAAAGATTCATATGTGTTTTTAACTGTGTAGGAGCCTTCTACTTCCATAAGCTGCATTTTATGCCCCTGAATCCTGAAGTTGAGAGAGCTTGCCAAACCCACATTGGAAATGCGAAAGCGATAAGGTTTCCCTGCAAAAAAAACATTAACATCAACAATTGTAAACATTTCAATCAAAGGAAGGATTACAAATGTTATGTCTTTTTATAGCTTTAGAATCTGGATCACCTTGATCTACTGTAAATGATGTACTATTCAAGCCTCGACCATTAATAAGAACTCCATCAGACATCCCAAGAGATGAACCCATATCAAGTGTTTTCCTAAGGATCTACATATTAGACATTGCAACAAATCAATGCCAAGAATCAATGAGAGTTAAAAATGTGTTTAGCTTAAAGACCTAGAAACTTGAAATTGAATGGCATAAGAGTTTTTGCGAGTGATTTATCTTGTACCAATCTCCTATTAGAACTGTATAGTCCCCTGCAGGATTTGGGAATGGAACTGAAATCCTGGGGCGGCTTACAATCTTCAAACCACCAAACCCACTTGCTGCTTTGTGCATATACATAGAAGGGAAGTAGAAATAGCTCCCTATCTGATTCTTTACCAAAAACTGATATGCGAAGTTCCTGCCTAGAGGGATTGGGTAGGTGGTTCCCGACACACCATCTTGTGGGGACAAATTTATTCTTACCTCAGAAAAGCCATTTGCAATGGAACCTAAAATAAGCTGAAGAATGGGCACACATCAAACAGAAAATTCTTCATTTCACAAATCTTCCATGCAAATACGAAGCATTTAACAGTCCTCTGTCAAAAAATTGAAAAAAAATTGCAAAAAATACCTTCAATTGAGCTCTGCAAATCCATCTTCATCTCCAAAGAGCCTGAACACAGCAAACGCGTGCTTTAACAACGCTCAAAGCATGGTCGAGGCTGAGCTGTCAGGTCGCCGTCTTTAACTCCCACGTCTGCCACTTTGTACTTGACGATCTCTGTCATGTCACCGAGAATTTTTCCCGACGATCGCGCCGGTGAAGCAGAAGCTCCTAGCGACTGTTCGTTAAATGAAGCAAGTAATCATTCTTGGATAAGAAGAGCAAAATTCCCTAAACAGGCTCAAATAATTGCAGTAAAAATAAGCTTTTTTCCTTATTAATTTTTCTGGCGGTAAGTAACGGACAATTCAAAGCTGATTTGAAATCATCACATAAAATTTCTATATGTTTAGTATTCATTTAAAAATGAAAAATTAAGTTAATAAAAATCTTGTATTTTTGTAGAAATAAATTTAATTTAAATTAAAACATATGAGTAACAATAAAATATAGATTATTTAAAGAGTTCAAAATTTGTATTAATTTTCTTGATATATCTTTACAAAGTATTAGTTAAGTTTTTCTTCTTTTTCTAATGACTCTCACTTTCTCTACAAGAATTCAGTTATAAAATATAAACAAACCCTTACCCTCTTGTTCCTTTTCTCATTATCAAATAACTAATTTAAATATTGGTTTTCCAACATTTTGGGTATTGTCTCTTCCATTTTGGGTTCATGATTTACATTCTTTATCTTTTTATTTACATATGATGACTCTAGATGTTTCTATTTGGTCACTCTTAACTTCCAAATGGTGGATTTTTGCATTTCACTAAATGACTCAAGTAAATAGAATTCTATAAATTTGATTATTTATTATGTGCTAACACATGGTTTTATAAGTTGTAATTGTCCAACATGTTTTTTTGCAATCCTCATTTAAGGAAAAAACCTCTAAGGACAAACCCCTAACTCGAATATGATGATTGTATTATTCATGTATCTTCCAAATAATTTACTTCTACATTTACTCAATGTACTTACTCTAGCTAGACTATAGCATGTGTTGACATAAGTTTGCTAAAATGGTGGTGAAACATAGGGATAAAATTTGCACTCTTTCTAACTTCCATGTATTTGTTTTTTTTATTATTGAAACTCTTATTGCTTCTTCTTTTCTTAAGAAATAGTGATGATCTCACTTTATCGTGCTCTTGACTTCCTAAGAAAAGAGCACATTAGGATATGTGAATACACAAAATTTTGATTAACCTTAAACAATCCAAAAGACTTAAAAAAGTTTTGGCAAGCTCCTATGCAATCCCTCATTCTCCATTGTCTCAAACACAAGCTATTTGTTAATCACTCCTTTAAATTCAACAATACTCTCCCTAGTTTCATGCTTCTAACTTTACTTTCATTTCAATTATTTACTTTATGTATATTCATGTATTTTATTTTTCTATCTTTGTAATTGTGTTTTTTTGGTTCATTCACAATGATATGGAAGATTATATGATTGTATATGTCCATCATCCTCTCACAATTAAACAATCTCTACCACCTTTGTAGTATAGTCATATTGTTGTTTTCTATCAAATCAATAACTATAATTAAATTTGATTTTACTCTTGATCTAGAGTCTAGTATCTAAATAATTAATTTTCAAATTAGGAACATTATTTCTTATTTATTTTATTTGCTATAAATCCATTATAATTTCCAATATCTAAAGAAAAGTATAGCATTATTGCCTAAAATATTAATATAGCTTTATATATTTAGCTAAGACAAATATAATTTGTGTTATTATCTAGAAATCTTAAAGGAATAGATTCATTAGTATATTTGTAAGTAGGTCAGTTCATATTCTTAAACAATGTTTTGATGTAGAATCTAAGCGTCATTTGAATTTTATGCTCAATGGCTTTGTCAAGGTATCCTACAACATTTACTAAATTTTCAATTTATCCAACTAATTTTCCCATCCTCTGTATGAATAAAATTGGTTTGGATATTAATGTCTTTTCCCTCCTTATTATAGAAAGGGTTAGATTCTTTGCTGAAATGTGGCACTATTGTTAGAAGATTAATCATGCACTTAGTAAAAGTTTCTTTAATTATGAGTATTTAGTAACAAGATATTCCAAAGGAATCCCTACAAGTCTTTAATCTTTCTTTGTCATCTCCTGTGTGAGGGATGGCTTATTTTTAATTACTGTTAAAGGAATATTTGTAACCACCTCAGCAAGATGTATTTTGCACATGCAATATTGGAATGACATTCATTGGAGTTGAAGTTACATTCTAACTCCCTCCCTTTCCTCACCTCTACTTATTGAGGTGCCTCTCCTCTAAGTTCTTCAAGATTCAAAAGAAGCCAAACAAGCCCAAGGTTAGGCTCATACTTCTTTAATAATTATTCTTTAGGCATTTGCACTCCATTCATAATATTGGGCTTTTCCTTTGTTTCCCCTTAACAAATTCTTGTGTCTCTCTTGCTTTGGTGGTGCTTGGTTTGGCTACTTCAATCTATTTGGTAATCTCTTTCCTTCAAATAGTTTCTCTTTATTAGTACTTTCCATTGTTCTTTTCTATTTCCTTTCATGGTATCAAAGCTTGGTATTACTAATATCTTGTGAGCTATATTGTTGAAGGTTTACCAGATTTTTCAGCACACCATTGGAGAAAATCTCAAAGAGGAAAAGAAGAGCTAGTGCCTAATCTTGGTTGTTTTTTGTCTTCTAACCCTTGTGCAAGTTTTTTATCTAAAGTTTTAAAGTATTTTAGTTTGCATGCATACTTAAGTTTATGCAGTTTTTTTAAAACCATCAAATAAAGGGTTATAGTTCAAGTTTTAAAAAAAGCCATTTTTTGCATGTTCAGTATTTTGTAAAAAATCATTTTTTTTAAGGGCTTTAACTCTAGTTTAGATATTCTTTTTAGGAAAAAGCTAATTTTTTTTATTTTTTTTTGCAAATTAGTATATTAGATCTGTAAAAAATCTATTATAATTTGTGGATGTTTATTGCCAAAATGTAAAGCTACTCTAATGAGGTTATTTTTTAATGTTTTAGAACAGATCATTAGTTCTGCTATAGAAAATTCACTATATTTTCCCTTTTGTAAAAATTTCATTTTTTTAAGAGCTTTAACCCTGTTTTAGTTTGGAACTTATTTCTTTAAGTCAAAAAAAATATCAATTTCTTTTTGTCTTAGCTTTGCTCAATTTATATTTAAATGTGGCTATTGTTTAAAAATTTAAAACCCTCTGTTTTAAAAGTTTTTAAAAAAAATCTATATTTTTAATACAATTTTTTTAATAAAATAAAAATAAATCAATAATAAATTGCTTTCTTTCAAATAAAATGTATCCCTTTTTTTTCCTATTTTACTATTAATCTCAATCTTTCTTGAATAATAAAATATCAAAAAAATCTTTAAAAAATAATAAATAATATTCAAGCTTTCGGCCATTGCATTTCTTTTCTTTTCTTTTTTTTTAAAAATGATTTTCTTTTTAATCCAAATCTTGTTTACTAAATTTTGAAGGCACTCCCTCATCCAAATCTTGCTTTTGCAACCTTTGGCGCCATTGTTCACACCTCCTTCGAGATGACATCCATATCCTTCTGCACGCCAAACCTACGCTCATGCAAAATAAAATCCTTCTCTTCTTTTAATTTTTAAAATCAAACCCTCAAAGTATTGCCCTTGCTCTTTAATCTCCTTTGAAAAAGATTTTTAAAGCAGCTCGTTCTCTTGCACTTGCGCTTTTACTTTTGAAATGTGTGCGTTTTGAAATCATACTAGCTTTAATAAAAGTTTTTATTATGCAAAAGGGATTTTACCATAAAAGGTGAAAATAAAAAAAGTGTTTTTTTTCATTATATTTTAAAAGATTCCATATCTTAAGCTTTAAAAGCTAAAGGAATTTTTAAAGCATTCTTTTCCTTTAATCGATTAAGTAGGTTTCTCAAAAAATTTAATAAAGTCATATATAAATGTCTTTATACTAAAAAAAATATTATTTTTAAAATTTAATATTTAATATTTAATAATATCATTTTTAGAAGTGCTCTTTTAATTTATTAATTCAATTACTTTAAAACATTTTCTTTATATATGATTTATTTTAATTTCAAATTATATAGTGAATTTTTAGTTGTTTTTTATTAAAGAGGGTTATTTTTACAAAAACTATTTTATCTAAAGGGGTAATTTCTATTTTTGAAATTTTAAACTTATTGAGTGTTATTTCTTTCTATTATAAAATTATTTACAATGTCAACTTTAATTCCTGAAATTAAATTAACTAGTTCTAACTATCATTCTTGGAAAACTCACATATGCTTTATTTTTCGGTTGAAACATCTTTTAGATGTAGCTACATATCTTAAATCTAAACCAGGTTCGTCTACATCCAAAGATGAAATCAAAAAATGGAATCTCAAAAATGAAGAATCCCTTGGCCTCATAGGTATCTCCATGTCACCTAAACTTTATATTCACATTGGGACATGTACAACTGCCTATGAAGCATGGGACAAACTCAAAGCAATTTATGATAGTACAAATGAATCAAGAAAAATTCAAATTCAAGATCAACTTAAAGATTTGAGGTATTCTGATTTTAAATCTATGGATGATTTTTTAGTGAAATTTGATGCTTTAAATAGTCAGTTGGATGGTTTAGGAGTTAAATTAAATAATCTTAGATTAATTCATCTTATTCTTAAAAAGTGTCTTCCTAGACAATTTCAACAATTCATTACTAAAATTCATGCTTAATTAGTTATTCCTTCTTTAGCTACTCAATTAACTTATGATATTTTTCATGATTATTAAGACAAGAAGAGGCTAAGTTAATTTGGTTTGGTACTCTTAAGTCTAATGAACATACTTTCTTGTCTAATCATAAGCAAAATTTATAATTCCAAACCTCATTATAATAATGGCAATGATCCTAGAAAGTTTAACACTTCTAAGAAACCACATTACACTTATTGTAATAAGGATGGTCATTGGCAAAAAACTTGTTTTAAAAAGAAAAATGAGAAAAATCCTATGAAGCAAAATAATCAACAACAAAATAAACCTGATAATAATAAGTTTCAAAATAATGCAAATCAATCTAGATGTTCTTTTACTTGTAGTTCTAATGTTTCTATACCTCTTGAATGGGTTATTGATTTAGGTGCATCTCAACATATTACTTCACATAAAGAAGTTTTTGAGTCTATGCAACCTAATATATCTAATGTTCCTCTTCAACTTGCAAATAATCATACTTGTAAAGTAGAAGCAATTGGAGATGTGAATGTTCCTAATGGTAAATTGCATGATGTTTTATATGTTCCTGAATTAAAGACTAACTTGCTTTCAGTTGCTAAGCTTTGTCAAGATTATAAAATCGAATTTTACAAAGATATGTGCTATGTTATTGATCCAAAACAAAACAAGGTCATTGCTAATGCTAAATTAGACAATGATAATTTGTTCAAATTTTATGAGTTTGCTCAATCTAGATGCTCTTTAATATTTACCATTGATTTTAATGTTTGGCATGAAAGACTTGGTCATATAAATGCTAACAATATTTCTTTAATGCAAAAGCTTAATATGGTAGATGGATTGCCTAGTATTGTTCCATCTAAAATTGTATGCACAGGATGCATGAGTGGTAAGATGCATAGGGAGCCCTTTCCACATGGTCAATCATGGAGGGCAACTCATAAGTTGCACCTAGTTCATAGTGACCTTTTGGGACCCATGGAGAATAACTCCATCCAAGGATCAAGGTATGCACTTACTTTTGTTGATGATTTTTCTAGAAGAACTTGGATCTATTTTCTTCATAGTAAGGATCAAGTTCTTGATATATTTTCTGAATTTCATAAATTTGTTGAAAGGCAATCTGGTTTTAAACTTAAAATTCTTAGAACTGATAATGGAAAAGAATATGTGAACAATGCTTTTAATAGTTATTTGAAAACATTTGGTATTAAGCATGAGCTAACTATTCCCTATACACCTCAACAAAATGGTGTAGCGGAAAGGAAGCATAGAACTATTGTTGAAATGGCTAGATGTATGTTACATGCTAAAAATATGTCTTATAAATTTTGGGCAGAAGCTATGTTTTGTGCTACTTACATTATTAATAGGACTCCTACTAAAGCTTTAAAGGATATAACTCCTGAAGAAGCTTGGTCTGGTAGGAAGCCCAATCTTAAGCATTTAAGGATTTTTGGTTCAATTGCTTATGTTCACAAACCTAAACAAAAGAGGCAAAAATTAGATGCTAAATCTTCTTATCATATTTTTGTTGGTTATGATGAACATTCTAAAGCTTATAGAGTTTATAATCCTCTTACTAACAAAGTTAAAGTTGCTAGAGATGTATGCATTGCTGAAAATGGTGTTCATGATTGTTCTAAAGTGCATAATATTGATTCTTCTCAAAATAAAGTTATTGTTGTGGAGGATAATCCTCAAGTTGAAACTCCTCTTAACCCTCCTAATGCATCTCTTACTCATAGTGATAGTGATGATGAAAATGTTGAAATTTCTCCTCATGATTCTTCTTCTAGTGATGATACTCCTACATCTAAAAGAATGCCAAAATGGTTTAAAAATTTGTTGCAAGAAAGTGAGGATTATTTAGCTAAAAATCCACCTAAAAGAAGAAAGGCAAATTATTGTAATCATGCTTTGATGTCTAACATTATGAATTCAAATGATCCTCAAACTTATGAACAAGCTAAAGATCAACCTCATTGGCAAAAGGCTATGCAAGAAGAATATGATACTTTAATTGCTAATAATACTTGGGATTTAGTTCCATTACCTCAAGGAAAGAATCTTGTTTCATGCAAATGGTTGTATAAAACTAAGGTTAATGCAAATAATGAAGTTAGCAAGTTTAAAGCTAGATTAGTTGCTAGGGGCTTTTCTCAAATTGAAGGTTTAGATTATAATGAAACTTTTGCTCCAGTAGCTAAGATGCCCACTATTAAATTAGTTCTTGCTTTAGCTTCTCATATGCATTGGCCTATTCATCAAATGGATGTTAAAAGTGCATTTTTAAATGGTGATTTACATGAAGAAATTTATATGTCTCAAATTTTGGGTTTCATTAAGGAAGGAAATGAACATCTTGTTTCCAAATTGAAGAAATCAATTTATGGTTTAAAGCAATCTCCTAGAGAATGGTATTCAAAGATCAATGCCTTCATTTTATCACAAGGTTTCATTAGAAGTCAAAATGATCCAAATTTGTATATTAAGCATAGTGAAGATAATATTGTG
This sequence comes from Sequoia sempervirens, assembly GCA_007258455.2. Taxonomy (NCBI): domain Eukaryota; kingdom Viridiplantae; phylum Streptophyta; class Pinopsida; order Cupressales; family Cupressaceae; genus Sequoia; species Sequoia sempervirens. The sequence goes on along the minus strand of VDFB02333888.1, from coordinate 3,626 downwards.
ATTATTATTTTATATGTTGATGATTCAATTATCACTCGTAGTTCTAACAATTTGATTAGTGATGTTAAGTCTCAACTCAATTAACAATTTCAAATGATTGATTTAGGCCTATTACATTATTTTTTGGGTATGCAAATTTGGCAAACACCTAAAGGTATTTTTATTTTTCAACATAAATATGCTCAAGACCTCTTAAATAGATTTAAAATAAATGATGCAAAGTGTGTTTCTACTCCTTGTGAATTAGGAACTAAATTATTGGTTGATATGGAAACTCCTTTTGTTGATCCTACTTTTTATAGGCAATTAGTAGGAAGTTTAAATTATCTAACTCTTACTAGACCTGATATTTCTTATAGTGTTGGATTGGTTTCTAGATTTATGTCTAAACCACAACAAACTCATTTTAAAGTTTCAAAAATAATTTTAAGATATGTTAAAGGTACTCTTAATCTTGGTCCTTTTTATGATGCAAATTGTGATTTTTCTTTAAAAGGTTATACTAATTCAGATTTAGGAGGTGATCCCAATGATGGGAGATCCACTTGTGGTTATTGTTTCTTTGTTGGATTAGGTGCAATCTCATGGAATAGTAAGAAACAACAATCTACTTCTCTTTGTTCTACAGAAGTTGAATATAAAGGTTGTACAAATGCATCTAAAGAAGCATTATGGTTAAGAAGATTACTTGAAGACTTGGGTCTACCTCAAAGGATCCTACTCCTTTATATTGTGATAATCAAAGTGCTATTGCTTTGGCAAAGAATCCAATTTTTCATGCAAGGACCAAGCACATTGCTCTTCAACATCATTTCATTAGAGAGCAAATTGAAGACATGCAAATTTCTCTTTTGTATTGTAAAGGTGAAGATCAAGTTGCCGATATTCTCACCAAAGCTCTTTGTAAAGATAAATTTCTCTTCCATTGTAAAAATCTTGGATTACAACCCATTGAAGGGTTTGATGTAACCTCCCCAAGTAAAGCTTAAGGGGGGATGTTAGAAGATTAATCTTTACTTGGTAAAGATTATTCTTTAATTGTAATTTTTTATTAACTTGTAGGAATATTCCAAAGGAATCCCTACAAGTCTTTTGTCTTTTGTCATCTCACACATGTGTGAGGATGACTTATTTTTTAATTCCTTTATTAAGGAATATTTGTAACCACCTCCTTAAGAGGTGACACTTTGCACACACATAGATGAATGGTGGCATTCATTGAGTTGGGAGTTACATTCTAACTCCTTCTCACCTCTACTTATTGAGGCAACTCTCCTCTCATTCTTCAAGATTCAAGCAAGCAAGCTAAGGCTTAAGCTCTCTCTCTCTTTGTATTATTCTTTAGGAATTTTGCCTCCATTCATAATATTGGGGTTTTTTCTTGTTTTTTCCCTTAACAAATTCTTGTGTCTCTCTTGCTTTGGTAGTGCTTGGTTTGGCTAGTTCAATCTATTTGGTAATATTTTTCCTTCAAACAATTGCTCTTTATTAGTACTTTCCATTGCTCTTTTCTATTTCCTTTCATGTGAATGTTATAATACACAGTGATCAACCCTACATCAAGCCCAACATTTGAATACAATCTTTTAAGAAAATGGGCTTCCTTACAAGCATGAATAGCTACCATATACTTTTCTTCTATCATGGAAAAAGAAACTAAAAAATTCACTTACTCATCCAACTAATAGCACTACCAAACATTTTGACTGCATGGGTGATCCCACAATACTAGTTTACAATTTTTGGCCAAATTGGACACTAAAATATTTTTTTCTAACTAAATCTTCACTTTTGGGCATCTATAGCAGCTAAACCATGAAGAATTTGAAGATGATGCAAACTAGTGATTTGTCAATTTTTTTCAAAAATTTTGGAATTAGATTGCACTTCTTTTTCCATCTCCTTCAAAACTAGTTTTACCAATAACAACATTTTAAGGAGTGATGCTCACGTGCCATAAGCATGTAAATTTTTTCCATGGAAGGATAAAATTCTAATTCTTTCAAATTTAGATTTTTAACTATAGCAATATCTAGTGCTTCCAATTGGTTAGATAGTGTTTATTAAAAAAATTTCCAATCAAATTTTGAAGTCAAACCAATTACAAGTTCAAACATGAGCCAAAACCATATAATGCATAGCTTTTGGTATATCATTTTTATTGTTGGATCAGGACTTGATATCTCACGAGGTGCACTCATATTAAATTTCAATTTTTTTATAATATCATTATTTTTTCCACGATGCAGACAGTGGTTACCAGAAGTGAAAAACCTATGTTTAATAAAACTTAAAACAAATACATAATAAAACCAAAACATATTAAAATTATATTTGTTGGATAGCTCGCTCTGAGGAATACCATCATCCAGTTGGGTCTGTGAAGTCTCCTCCATTTTCATCCTCAGCCTAAGCTTTGAAGTACAAAATTCTAGACTTTTTTGATGCCAAAGGGTGAGAAGGTGGGAAAAGGGGGGTTCAAGCGAACCCCCTTTCAAAAAAAAAATTCCTTGTGTTTTTTGGAAAGAATGGTAGGACCTTGCATTTAATTGGTTCGCTCGAACCATGGTTCATTCAAACCCTTTTTTGGTTCGCTCAAACCAAAGGGTTCATTTGAACCCCTAAAACCAATTTTTTTTGCATGGGGTCACTTTTGCAACTTTTCCTTCCTCACTCAAATTGTAAACCACTTTTGTGGGTTTACCCAGATATCCACTAGTTGATATTCTTCTATCAATGTCACTTGCCCAATATGAGTCCACATATCCATGAATACTGATGGAATGACAAGCCTATAGGATAACCATGAAAACATAGGGAACACTCAAAAGTAACCAAAGATATATGAATGTACGTGTAAAACTACATCTCAATATATTCATTTAGGATTATCCATAAAACAACTAAGGACTCCCACTTCTTCGGCAAATTTTTGGTCCTGTACAAACCATAGAATACATAAAACTGCTAACACAACTCACTTAAGGTGCTTTGATCATTTTCTCCATATCAGTTGGAGATTGTGGATAATCATCCACAAATAGATTCATTCCCTACAACACAAGAACAACCAATTGTCTACAAGCTACCATGTTGAATCTCTCAAACATTGAGTTCAAATACTTATTATGGCTCAATTAAAGCTTTATGCTAGCTCAATCTCTTTTGATCTCCATTCCTAGGGTATACTTAGATGAACCTAGATCTTTCATTTTAAACTATGTTCACAACTAATACTTCAAATCTAAAATTAAAGTTTTACAATTCCCAAAATATAATGTATATCATCTACATACATTGCAATAATGAGAATGTGATCATTATCAGTCTTGAAATAAACATAATGATTTGATTTTGATCTCATAAATCCTAAACTTTTAACACAAAGGCATCAAAATTTTGGTACCACATTCTAGCAGATTGTTTCAAACCATACAAAGACTTCTTCAACTTGAAAACCATATGTTCTTTACCTTTTATAATGTAATTCTTAGACTATGAAATATATATTTTTTCCTCCAAGCCACCATGAAGGAAAGTTATCTTCATATCCATATTCTCAACTTCAAAATCATAAGTTGTAGCAAGTGACAATAAGAACTCGCTAGATGTTAACTTTGCAATAG